>JAHWFP010109101.1:0-14061 GCA_023313725.1 Lithobius niger | reverse complement strand
CCCCCCCCCCCCCCAACACAAGGACATCACAAAATATTCACACTTTTTCCGCCTTATCCCCTCCCCTCCCCCCCCCCCCCCTTTCAGATAAGGGTGTCACAAACTTCGATTCACCCCTCTTCCCTCAACACTGTGTTGTCGCTAAAAAGGTTAATAATTTGGGAAAGTTTGCATTTTTAGACTTTTTAACACCGTTTTTTTGAACTAATTGCATAAAAATTTCACACCAACGCCACAATTTTACCGGGGGTGGGGGGGGGGGGTGCAGAGACTGCATTTCGGGCCTCAGCTAAACAATTAAAAAACTTCGTGGAGGTTTTCTCCCACCCTCCAGAGATTAAATAAATTCGTGTTCAGCTTCCCCCTTCCCCGAGTAAACAGTTTTAGGGACAAGGTTGTAACCTGTTTTATTGTTTTTCTACTTTGGTCAAAGTAAATTAATGTTATTTTTTAAACTGAATTTGCCCCCCCCCCCCCCCTTTTTTTTGGTGCTGGTGCCTTACACCACGTGCGCCTCAGTTATTGCGACACTGGTCAACGCAAACATTGTAGTGCTGCCTCTGACGACTGCTCCTCTCCGATTTGCAACTTTTTTTTTGTTAGCATAAGACTTGAATTATCTCAAGCTGAAATCGTTAGAATGAAAATGTAAGGCCGGGTTTATGCAACCACTCGCTTTTACATTCTCGCAGCTAGAAGCTAGAAATCATCTGAAATTCCAACATGGCGGCGGTTTTATGTCTGCCGCCTTGCAACGAAAACAGCAAATAACGTGAGTTCAGAAGCGTTTGGGAAAATTGTTTCGTCATAAGGAATTCTTTATATTATTGGCACGGATTATAAGACTGCAAGTATTAACTCAAACGATGTCGGATTTAGCTAATCCAGGTAGCGTTGTTACCACGGCAACAACACCTTTGCCATCGCGATTGAGTTCTAGCTGCGAGAATGCAAAGGCGAGTCGCTGCTAAACACGCCCTAAGGAAGGAAAGAATCAGCTTTATTTACGTAACAAATCATGTTTTACAAACTGCCATTGTTAAGATTAAAGTCTTTTAAAAGGCCCGTGAGATAGATCAAAGAATTAGCCTCTGATCATGGTTAACAGTATGAACAATTACAACATCTATCTGAGGAAAAAAAAAAAACACTATGGGCAAGCCTACAAAGCATCAAGGGTGCATAAAATTCTAACTGGACAAGATTTCCCATGAAAATTTCCTACAGATTTTTCAAATTTCCATGGCCTTTCACTATACAGGCAAGCCGTTTTCCAACAAATTTCCACAGTTCTCTGATATTTCCCGCGAACCTCTTTCTAGCGTTCTGGCATATTTGTGGCACCCCGGCCCTACGAGGTGACGCTGGGACGGGCAGCCACTAGGAAGCACCCCTTAAAGGTGCTTCACTGCATAGCAACGTGGCGGGCAGCAGTCTCGCAAGACATGCCCGTACACGAGCGCGCCTTCTGGCAATGTTTCGACGGCTCGTTCTGGTATAAATACTGAATAAGCTGTTGAAGCGCGATCAGAAGTCCACGAGGTTGGTGTGTGGATCGTGCTTCTTAACCAACCAAACCCACCGACGTAACATCGACTCAAAGTTGCCATAGATCGAGCATCAAAATACGGGGACGAGTTCGACCTAGTCTGGTTCACTGACGCCGGTTGACAGAAGGCCAGTGAGGCGAGAGTAGATTGGGGCTCAAAGCACAAATACGTGTGGTCTCAGTCTGTTCTAGCCGTAACCATTAGTCGGCACGAAACACAAGTGCCACATATTCTGCACCCTTGCAAAGAATTACAGAAGAATCAATTTAGTAATAAAACAAACTAGAAGCCAAATTGCAAGACAGGAACTAACAAAAATCAGAATTTTCTAAGACTAGTAGTTAGCATTATGCAGCAAACAATTCAACAACGTCTTCTTAAATACTGAAGCACTATTGGTAAGTTTAATTTGGTCAGGTACAGCATTCCAAATTTTGTCTACTTGACCTAAAAGAGACCGTTGACGTATATTGATTGGATTGTAGTGTCTATGGCACGTACGAGATTGTCGGGTGTCATGAACATGAATATCGGAATGTCGAATAATACAGTTGCTTATCGGTTTGTTTTTGGAAAGATAAAGAGCTCCTTTGAAGCTATAACTAATTCATTAAACAGTAAAACATTTTCTTGTTGGAACAGCGGTAGGGTTTGTGATAGATGGACCTGATGACTTTCTTGGAGCTTCAAGATTCTTAATAATCGGGGTTTACAGATTTTCTACAGGTCAGATCGAAAATTTCCAGGTAATAACAGTAAACCAAAAAATGGGATACGAAGGCTAGATAATTAAGCAAAAAAATGACGCAGGTTTCATTCCTTTACTTCAAGTGGGTGAGACGCTATGATGTTTTTCCTACAAGCCAGTTATGAGCCCTTAGCGCAAGTGCAGTCCTTAAAGGGTTAAACCGTTGGACTTAACAGGCATTCATGCAGATGGGTGCAACATGCAGTAACTTCCATGGGTGTATGAGGTAATTGTTTAACAATCGGAAAGCCCTGGATGAAAGAAGATATTTGAATCGATGAGTTTATCCTGCACCCATCGCAATCTTATTGGCAATTAAGTGAAAGTGATCATTCCAATTTAGATGGTGATCAATCTTATCGAATTGTTCTCGGCGATGACATTATTGTTAAATAGAATTTTTCAATTTGCTTTGCAATTTTTTTCTGCCGAACACGAAAATCACAAACTTGGTTTTACCTGTATTTACGGGAGAGGTATTCTGACAGAGCCAATGATGAATATGACTTAAGGTTAAGGTCTGGGCCTGACTTAGAGAAAGTAGTATCATCAGCAAATAAAATTAGGTGAAGTAGGTGAGACACCATGGCTGGCTAGCTCATTGATGCACAAAAGAAGAGTAATGAGCCAAGCACGGAGCCTTGCGAAACACCACATACAATAAGTTAAAAAGATGATGAATATCTTCAAACATGTACAAACTATTGCCGATTGCTAAGGTAGCTTTGTATCCACTGGTTAGCGATATCCATAATTCCTTAGCGAGATAATTTGCTGAACAAACGTTCTGGATTGATTGTCAGATGCTTTTTTGAGATTAAACGGGACGGTCATGTCAGGTCGGGGGTTACCTAAGGTCGTATGGTCACCTAAGGTCGTGGGTTCACTTTCCCGCTCAAGCAGTATGTCATGTAAGTCCAAAAGTCAACGTGAATAGGTTTGCATCCATATTTATTTGGATTTTTTTGAGGTCAACAAACACAGTGTTAGTTTAAAGCTTGTGTTCCAGAGCTTGCACAACATCTTGACAAAAGAAAAGCGTGGCATCAGTAGTGATTTTGCTGTGTCGAAAACCATAATGATCTTTGTTTAGAACATTGTCTTTGTAACATTGGGTTTCTCCAAAAACATCTTAAAAGGCTTGCATTACAATCTTTTAAAGTACCTTCGAGAAGACTGGTAAAATGGAAACGGGTCTGTAGTTGTTAGCATCCTTCTTGGGAATCTGCGTTGCGAATTGGGATTTTAAGACTTTCAGGAACCGTGTCAGAAGTAAGGGATTAATAATTTCGGTTAATACAGGAGCAATTTCATTAGCAACAAACTTGACAACGGACGCCGAGCTATCGTCATGGCTAACAGCTTCCTAATTAGATAGATTTTTAATAGTGGTGCATAAATTTTTCACAGCAGCATGGGTTGAAAAGAGCAGATGAATCTGCTGGTTCAGAAAACAGATCACGCGTATTGTTGGAGGAATGAGGCTTAAAAACCTCATTAAATTCATTAGCAACTTGAGAGGGATTGTCAATGCAAACGTTGTTTTTAACTACAGCAGATTTTTTTTGTCCATTAGGTTTTTGTTTTTTTTGCCAACTAATGAGTCCAAAATTTTTCCACATGCTTTTAATGTTACGGGATGCAGAGCAAATTTTATCATAAAAATAGTTCCCTTTCGCGTGTTGTACTGCCTTGCAATGTATAGTTTTTAAAATTCCGGCATGTTTGTTCATTTAGCAACGTTGGGTTTTTCAGAAATATGTTTTACAATTTGTTGTCTTCAGTTTACAAGAACTTATAACTGTTGTGGTCCAGGGGCTTTTTGCGTACTTAGCTTTCTTCTTAGTAGTTTTAACGGTGAAGTATTTATTTATTATAGAGTATTTTAAAGGTATTGCAGAAATGGTCGTATGGGTCATTCACATTCATAGGAAAAGCAGGAACCAGAGCAATCTTTTAACATTTTTTAAAGGCCTCCATATGGCATGTACCGTTATTGTACGAGTAGTATGGGCAATAAATTCAGGAGATTTTAGCATCGGTAAGAAGAAAAACTGTAAACAGTAACAAGACTGTCGGAGATGGGTTCAGTTAGAACACTGGTGAGAAAATTGTCAGTGGTATTATTACTAAAAAATTGTGTTAATCAGAGTGGTTGTATTCATAATAATCCTGGTTGGAATAGTTCTGGTGATGAGATTTCGGAAGTTACTAATCTTACTGTCTATAGAAAAGTTAGGAAGGTTTAAATTGAAGTTGCCCACAAGATAGAAAAGGTACCTTGTTTTAGAATGTTTTTGGATAAGAAGTATTAAGACAGTTTTCAAACTCCTCGTATATCTCACCGGGTTGTCTATATATATATACAGCCAATAATAAAGTGTTTTTCCCGATACAACGTAATGTCAATAAGCAAAAATTGAGCTATGCACGTAACGACTGCAATTTTACTCAAGATCTTTGACTGTAAATGATTCTTTTCCGTAGATTAGTTCACCATGATAATTCTGTTTTTTGCCCTATTACTTCCATGACTCAGATACCCATTTAAGTTATACACATTTTGCAAGCCATTAGGAATCCCAAGTTTCAGATATTGCTATAATATTGGGAATACTATTGAGATATGGCCGCTAATTGTTGAAATTGGGTATGGAGACTGCACAGTGATACGAACAATAGAAAAGGGGTGCCTTCGCAGTTTTGCTGGGTTAAAGTTGTAAGTAATCATTTATTGCTGCTTAAGTTCGCGATGGGCTGCAAACAAATAGATTTATAGTCGGGTAGGAGATTGGCCGAACCTTGCACTGACGTATAACAAATGTTTTCTTGCTGAAGTTGGCCTTTTACATGCGTCTAGTCACAATGTGGATGATACCACCTGGGAATTTTTTTTAATGAAGGTCAAAGGTCAAACTCGGTGACCAAAAGGCAGTTTTTTTTGCTTTAATTTCTGAACCGTTGATCAGATCGAAAATTACAGCATAGAAGTCTAAAACAAAATTAAATTTTCTTCAGGAAACGTCCTATTCAATTTTGACCTAAAGTTAGCCCTTATGGTCCAAATTTGTCATTTTATGCCAAATTGACGGAAAATATTACAGTGTATAGCATTTCTTATTACGCACCTTTGCTTTTACCTCTCTAATTACCATAAATGGACATACATACTTAGGCTCTTCTGAAAGGTTGTGATATATTCTTTCCAGCACTGCTAATTCCAATTGTGCATCGAATAGGGACCATTTGAAAGGTGTTGTCATAATGGCGTAGCTGCAAAAGAATATGCTGATTTTCGATTTTAAAGTGCTTTTATGAACTATCTTATTACCCTAGGTGGACATTCTTAGGCTCTATTGAAAGGTGGTGATGTATTCTTTCCATCAATGCAAATCACGATTATGTATATTAAATAAGGACCGTCCTACGCCCATGAAAGGTGTTGTCGTAATGGCATAGCGGCGAAAGAATAGCTGATTTTTGATTTTAAAGTACTCTTATGCAATAAGGGCAATTAACAATGGAATTAAGGAGGGAAGGAATATCAAATTGTTATTGTGTTTACCCGAAAATAATCACATCGCAGGAAAAAAAAAACCATACGGTATTCAATTGGTGACTTGATTTCGACAGTTGCTGAAGCTGACAAGCATTCTGTGTACAGGATAGTGGAAAGGTCCGGAGTCAGCAGTAGAAAAAGGGAAATTGTCGTTTTAACGTCATTTTCAACTGCTAAGGTTATCTCAGAATGGAGAGGGACAATGTTGCTAGGGAATACCTAGTATCTTTTACATGCCACAATCGACATGAGTAGAAATGCATTTCCGGGCGCTTCTCTTCTCGAATTCGTGGTGGGGGTGGTGTGTGGGTAACAGCTTCACTGCCTAACCCAATCATTCCTTTAAGGTTGTACCTTGTAGGACAACCCCCCCCCATCATCATCTCTCCCCCCCCCCCTTGTAGTGGGCTCTATGGATACTTGCAATGAAGTGATTCCATATCTCTTGCAATTTGAACCGATCTTCATTTTGCTTTTTGGGTTGTTATCTTCCTCCATACAACCTTCAATATTATACCACTACTGTAGCATGTTTACTCTAGAAGTTCATAACACAGTGACCTTGAAAAGGCCATTAACCCTTAAAGTGCTGAGGACGAGATAACTCGTCAAAAACACAAGCACAGATTTGAGTCCAAAGTATGCACGAGATGGCCAACAATGGAGAAAACGACAACAATACTAAGTTCCCCTGACAAGCCGACTCAGAGACGGCCGTGGCCAAGTTGGTAGAGGCGTGTGCCTGAAGTTAAAGAGCTCCTTCAAGTTGGTAGTTCGAGTCCCGTCCAGGTTACCCCTACTTTTGTGGATATAGAAAATTAATTAAACAGTCAAAGGGTTAAGGTCGTATGGCCTTTGTGGTCAATTTATTCGTTCCTGATATGTCACTCTTATGTCGAATTAAATGCCGTTCTTAACCGAATGTGTGCTGTATGCCGACTCCGAACGTTTGGACCATCTTCTCTAGATTTTTTTTCTT
This sequence comes from Lithobius niger, assembly GCA_023313725.1. Classification (NCBI taxonomy): domain Eukaryota; kingdom Metazoa; phylum Arthropoda; class Chilopoda; order Lithobiomorpha; family Lithobiidae; genus Lithobius; species Lithobius niger. Next base: position 7,225 of record JAHWFP010109101.1, on the reverse strand, counting down.
CAATTCGATTGGATTATAACTTTACCATCCGCAGTCCGTACTTGCTTCAATCCTTACTTTCCAATAGCACTTGTCAGTTCAGCAGGTGGCTTGACGTGAGCCCCCACACGGAACTGTTGGGCGCCATCGCATCATCATCATTATCACCATCATGAAAATGTTTTTTTGAGTCCATTAAAACGAACAGTTAACGCTGTGTACTGAGAAGCATACTCGTCAACCTTTCTTGAGTATTGAAGGCAGACGTAACAAAAAAAAAATGGATGTTTTGGATGAATTTGTACGAGGCAAAAGAGGAAATACATTTCACGTAAAGAAATTTGGAAGCTAAAGTAGCAATCTGACTATAGTAGTTTCACGTATGGTTTCACAATTGGGCAAAACCACGTGTTGTGCTGTATACTTTAGTGATAATTCTTTTGTGGGGGTGGAGGCAGGGGCGTACATTCTGAGGATTCTGCATGTTTTTTTTTTTTTTGCTGATTCGATCGTGTAGGTGAGTGAGGGGGGCAGCACCGTTAATAAATTTAAGGGCTTCCTCACATTTTATCTTTGAAGGCAAAAGTGGCAGGCTGAGATCAATGTAGTGTTTGTAGTATTGTATCTCTGGAAATTGCTTTCAGAGTCTATTATCTATGGAATTCAGAACAATATCACAAACTTAGAAACTTAGAGACAGGATCACGGCCCGCAGATCTAACTTTGACAAGGGCGATCTAACGTTAAGCTGCATGTAGAGTCAAACTCCTTAGTTCAACACTTTTGCAACAGGTACCTCACCACATGAGCTATATACGGGGCACATGCCCACACTTAATAAAGTGCAAATTCTGTTACTGAAAAAAAAAACACTAGGGCCAGAATCCATCTAGCATACTTAGTTATATTCACACGTTCAGTCACCTAATACCTGACAATAAATATATTAAAGAAAACTTTCCAATCATTGACACACTTAAAACGCAATAAGTTTGTAAGACAAGAAAAGTGAGAAAAATATGCAAACTAACCCCTGTAAAGTATACTTGACGTGAAGCCCACGTGGTATTGGAATTTGCATGATCCTTGTCTTTCTTGCTTGGATTTCTAAGAGGAAGGACAGGGCTGACTGCTTCGCATTCCGTATTCGCCATTTTTTGAAAGGGAATATGTATGAGGTTTCATTTTTAATTTATAGATTAGTCTTTTAAACAACCTCTGGTGCTGGGCGACACGGCAGTTTTTGGTATAACGGAATAGATCAAATTCTGAAACATAGTTGTGTTTTATTTGTGCACTTGAAGGCTTTAAAAAAATTAAATTACACCCGTTTCAGACTGTTAATGTGGACTTTAAAATTCGTGCTTTGATGTTAGGATCTCTTATTGAAGTTTATCCAGACCTTTCAGCTACACTTTGTATGATTTAATTTCTTTTGTGCCAAGGCTCAGGGGTCAATATTATTCATAGTAAGACTTGGTACATATTGGTACTTGTGTAAGGTTTGGCCGTGTCTCTATTCGAACACCTAATGACAGTTATTACGTAATTATCAGCAATTATGGGTCATTACCACGTTCGACAAGCAAGACTTTTTGGATACATTTGCCAGCCATCGAACACCGTGTAAAGCAACAACTTTATCACGAGGACTGACGTTCCATTCTTTGTAACTTGTAACTTGGCTTTTGGCGGGGAGCCTGCTATAAAATGGAAAGCATGTTTTACCGCCAGACACTCGCAAAAGGTAGCTACAAGCGGCAGAGATGCTCTTTGTTGTCTTGTAGGACAAATTCATGTTGATCGATGCCACGTTGTAAATAATTATTGTTGTAATTTTGCTGAAGGAGACGAAGTAAATAAGATCATTTTGTTTGCAAGCGTGAGTCGACCCATTGAATTTATACTTGTTCATATTGGTACTACAACTTCGCGTGGCCTTTGCCTTTGGAGTTCCTAGTAGGTGCAGAGCATTGAAAGTGTGGGTTGCTAGGCGCTTAAGTTGGGCAGCAATTTTGTTTTAGTTCCATGTGCCACTTGGCTCGACCATAAGTTTGAAAGGTGGACCTGAAGTCACAACGGAAAAAGAAAAAATCAAAAGCCAAAGACCCTTGTTTTGCGTCATACAGTCCATGGCCTCACTGCTATTGCTTCATGCCTTAGAATTATTAGGTTTACTGCAACCCTCTCGAATGTCAAACCAGTAGCAGTCGCCATTTGGCCGGTAGACCTTAGAAAGCACTCGCCATTTCATAATTTCTACTCGCCACACACCAAATACATTTTTGTACGATGCGTGGTTTCTCCATTTAGGCATTTATGAAATTGTACAATTTTCTTCAACACTACTATTAATGCAGAAAAAACTGTTATATAGCCCTTATAAATCTGAACGTAACGCCACAAACCGTTCGTCTCTAACTTATACGGTTCCCGAGATATCGCTCTTTGAGTAGCATTCTCGATTGCTAGTCGCCGTTTTGGCGAGTAAGGTTAAATTCCAAGTCGCCAATTGTTGATTTGCAGTCGCCAAATGGCGAGTGGCGACCGACATTGGAGAGGGTTGGTTTACTGGGTATAACGGAATGGCTGGTCCAGGGTCACCGTTTCCTTTAACATCTCCATTCGAAATGAAACATGGATGAGCTTTATAGAGAAAGTCTGGGGTGTCCGCGCATGTCTTTTCAAGGGCAACACTTTTCTAACTTGTTATCTGAGCTTCGTAGACCCCTAACTCTTGCAAAGTTGAAACCTATAGAACATAGTTAATCAATACCACCCCGAAAGACAGAACGGAAATATGTGCAGCGAGATGCGTGAGATGCTTCCCTGCCCACATGCTGCCCTTATTTTTTCTACTGTTTTGTCCTTGACGTTTCCAGTTAACAGATTTCCTTTCTGTCGTTTGATGCGGTATTGTTTAAAGATTCCCTACAGCTTTCAGATTTACACCTTAGTTCAGGCAAAAAGTTGGATGCCAGGGATGGGTCGGTTTCATTTTTTGGACTTCGGTTCCGGTTTCGGTGTTCACGTCCACAAAACTGCGGTTTCGGTTTCGGTTTCGGTAACGGTTTTTGCCACCATCCACCCCAACCAGATATTTTTAGTTCTTTCTCTAGTAACTGTAGCATTACCGTAAATTGCGGATTAAACGCCCAGGGGCTTATGCAGTTAATTTGGCAAAAATAAGGGGGGTGGGCTTTAAATCAAGCATTATCAATTTCTAACCTTTCTGGACATCTATTGCAAAAAATTCGAAGCTTTTGAACGATCTCTGAAAGACCAATTTTTACATCCTTTTAATTGCTGTGAAGAAGGGAGGAGGCTTAGGTGAGAGATGCCCAGGCCTTGTGCATAATGTGCATCTGCTAGGAGCTAAAGGAAGACTTCACTATTACTACACGGAGGGAGAAGGGGCAAGCAGTACTATATTTATTCACATCATGTAACTTTTAGGTAATTTTTCGTAGAAAAACGACAATTTGAGGGATGAGCTTTAACTCCACTATGTCATGATTGTGACTTTACAGCATTTTAGGAGGTGGGCTTTAGCTTCAACTGGGCTTTTAATACACTATTTACGGTACTTTCTTCTAACTCACTCCTGCTTTCACTTTCAGCAGCGTCATAGACCATGGGTCTCACTTGGTCTCTGTTGGTCTCAGAACCATTTTCCTCTTATTTCCTTGTTAATGACTAGGAGCTTTGCTGTCATTTACACGTAGAAAATGATAATTATTAAAAAATAAATAAAAATAACAAATCAATTTTTGATTTTAGGAATGCCGAACGAAAAACTGACACAAAATCCGAATTGGTTTCGATTTCGGTTTTCAGTAAAAACCGAAAATTCGGTTTAAGTTACCGACCCATCCCAAGGTCACTCAAACTCTCATAAACAAACGGCTCCCTAATGACTTTAGAAGCTCGTCCATATTTAATTTTGATTGATGTTACAAGGAACGAGTGGATCTTGGTTCATTCATTCTGTTTATACCCAGTATATAAGGCAGAGTTAACTGATCTAACCCCGACCTATGACCAAACTACTTATGGTAACGGACTAACGGGGTTAACCCCACAGAATACGTTGAATGAACGCGCCAATGACCTCAGGCGTGTTTATTTTGTTCCTGTTTGCCGAATGTAATGTTGCACGTCTCCATTTGTATTTAAATATACCAACGCTAATCATACGTTCGTGATGTCCTCAGTTGCTGCATGCCGTTTCTATTAGTTGGTATTAGCACCTATGTTTGTTGTACACACAACTTTCACCTTCGTTTAGCTGGGCAAGCCCTAGGCGAAGACGGACAGTCGTTGTGTCAACTCTCGTTATCGCCGTGTATGTAAACAGTAGTTTGCCTCATTATCGTTCTCGTCATCATCAACATCCATTTTTTTCATTATTATTTTAACGACAGACAGATTTATGTCGTTGACGATATTAATCGGACGGTTTTATCTCTGATGGATCTCTCTCTCGCATTTTCCGGTTGAATATGGTTGATGGACCTGTGTGGGGGGTTGGAGGAAGATGTTGAGGGCTTTTGCGGTTAGGAGGTAGAGTCCATTGCCTGTGTTAATCCGTCCATGTCTAGGTAGTGAAGTAGAGTTAAGGACCTTATCTTCGGCCAAACCTCTGTTGTTATGGGTGGCGAGGATTAATATTATGACTCGGAACCATTTGTGGGGAAGGTAAAGGACACGCAGGTGGAGGGCAGGCGCCCATGCTGTTTATCGCTTTGCATTGCGTGTACACACGACGATAAGAAGCAGACGTGTGCGGCTTGCTGCGCTGCCAAAAGGATAGTTGGCGACGGGGGTTTTCATCGGGTGGTTTGTCGCACTGCGTGTTTGCGTACGTTACCGTTCGGTGTCGGTGGCGTGTTCGTTTTTGCAGCCATGCCGTTGGAAAACGTGGTCAACCTCATGCGTTCCTACCAGAAGTTGCCCACCAGCGATCACGAGGAAGGGCTGAGGAAGACGGGCGGCAGCGATGGCGCCCTCTGTCGCCAGGATGTTGAAATGAAAACGGTGGTCGAGGGCCACGTGGTGAGGCCCCAGGGACCCGTCATACGGTCTGAGGGGGACCTCGTCATGCCTGAAAACCCCGTCGTGAGAGCCGGTGAAGATGTGCAGTATAATATGAACGTGGACGAGCCACCGTCGCCATTAAAAAAGGTAGAAATAGTAAATAAGTGAAATGTCTAAAAGAATAATGAGATGGGAGAGTGCATAAAAATATTTGATGGGGGTCGGGGGTGAGTAGGTGATGGTGTGGTACTCACAACAATCTTACTTGGCTCGATGTTCATTAATTTGGCCCAGATTTTCTTTCGATTGGGGGGGGGGGGGGGATAACACGACTGACTAACGTATCACATAATGTGCTACAACCAACCCTCCATGACCCCCTATAAATTCTTGCTACAAGTAACAGCAAGAAAAAATTATTAGTTACTGGAGTGTTTAAATCTATCATCACGGATATAACTAATGAGCCGTAACATCACATTGTTTGTGCAAAGCATCTTTGTTGTGCAGGCAGTTCCATAAAGCCTCATTCTCTCCCCCCCCCCAACCAATAAATATACCGACAAACGTTGGGGATAGAGGGCACGGAGTCTGATTAGGTTTTGGGAACAGGGACACCAAATGTGGGGGACCAGGGGCCATATTGATGTTGATTTAGGTGTAAGTGTAATTTTTCATTCACTTTTTTGTTTTGGGGTTTTCCCCCAATCAGTCTGCCTAAATGAGCTAAATACCCAATTTCGTGTTTAGTACTTAAAGACCAAAAAAAAATTATGCCAAGTACAACCATTTACCAGGTGGTGTAAGTATAAGTCCTGTGTGTGTGGGGGGGAAGCCATTGGGGCCTCACCCCCATAAATATCCCGGTAGAGGCTTATAAAACTGGAACTTCTGCACTCAGACAATCCCCACTAATCCAAATCAAATTGTCTATTTTTTTTTTAAACATATGACTTAAATAGCTACAAGTTTTGGCCCTCGTGGTCTAGGAGGGACAAAACCTGTACTATTTCATGCCATTCCTTCTACATTTTAATCTTATATTTACGTCTTAACGGTAAATAATCTTGGTGTTTTTTCCGGCCTTGCTTCTCTGATTACGGAACAGGATATCTGATACGGTTTTGATGGGCTTTGTATAAACTAGACTGCCCTGCAAAAGAGGAACGGGATTTAATCCGAGGGAAAAAAAATTGCCCCGACTGGGACTCGAACCCAGGACTTGTCACTTATTATCTAGGCACTCTAACCACTGCTCTACCGGGGTGAATCATATACAGGCTCCAGCCGAGCTAACTATCTGTCTGACCATTCTCAGTGGTGACTTAAATTCCACAAACTTTTTGTTGAATAGGAAGTAACTAGGCTTTGCGTAATTTGTTAGGTCTCGCACTCTGAATAATAATAATTGTTTTATTTAGAAAGAAAAGTTATGTACGAAGTTTATACTGAATTTGTTTGTAGAAATTAACACAAGCGTGTTCAATACATTTAAAGCACAGGTTACATTTTTAGAAAGAAAGTCATTGAGACCTAAAAGAGGGCGTAAAAAACGAAAAATAAAGATAAAAGACGCTGTAAGAGTCATCAAAATTAATTTTTTAATGTTTTTTTTTTGGGTTTGTAAGTCGTCTGATGTCTGGTGCACGGGTAGCTGCGAGCACTGGGGCGTCAGATTCGATAGGCGTCTTGGTCCCAGCTGTACATCTCTGGCTTCTTACAGACCCGGGTTCGATCCTGGTGGAGGGAAGTGTATATGTACGGGTTTTTCTCCGGTTGTTTCCTGCCCGTTGCACGAGGGTTTCCTCGGGGTACTCTGGTTTCCTCCCTTATGTGGCAAAAAACAACTGTCATAATGGTGGTACCTCTTCCACGTAACATCTGCCGCTTGGGAATTTGGGTGGGTCGATGCCCGTGCATCGCGTCTGTATAATTTATTTATTTATTCTTATACCTGGGAAGCTTGTTAAATTGAAATGGAACTTGGTATGATAAGCCATGTTAACCATTCGTTCTTCCAATTTGGAAGCGTTTTTCTAATTTGGAACTCTTAACCAGTTGTTATTGTTTTGCATCCTTCTCTCAGCTGGTATTTTAAAAGGGCGAAACGAACACGGTTTCAGCAAGCGAAATAGCAGAAACTTCTGCTTGTGTGGGGCTCCATTCAACTGAATGGTTGACACCCGGGCCTAGGACAATTTTTACCAAT
>JAHWFP010109100.1:50729-84088 GCA_023313725.1 Lithobius niger | reverse complement strand
CTTCACAATGATTTGATGATTTTATGCTACTCATCTGATTTCTCTGTGTTTGATCACTATACTACAAACTTGTTTAATGGACATTTAGCTGAGCTAGGACTTTCTGATGATTTGATGATTTTATGCTACTCATCTGATTTCTCTGTGTTTGATCACTATACTACAAACTTGTTTAATGGACATTTAGCTGAGCTAGGACTTTCTAAGCATACTGCAAGCTTTCATCTACTAGAACGCGCCTATCTGTTGTTGTATGCGGAAAAAAGAATTCATTAGACAACATTTGTTTACTAATTGTTCCCACAAGCCCTTTATACAATTCTTGCTAATAACCATGCAAATGTAAATGTTGGTCACCTTGAGCGAGTCGGATCATGCTTTCGAGCAACCGTACTGTAGTTCTTGCAGCATTGCGTAAATCAGCCTGGCGCTGCAACTGATAATAGCGTCTAAGAACAGTAGTGGCGTCAGTCGACATGCACGGATGTAATGTTTTGATGAGGCAAAAGTAGGCCTGCATCTTCTCTAGAGACCAAACTTTATCGCTGTTATTCACTGAAGAGCCTGAAGAAAAAAACAGATAGTAATTATGAGTTGCTGCATTGGCTATCGCCCAGCAAACCATGACACACAACAATGCAGGGGCACTGACTTGCTAACGGGTCTTTCCCTTCTAAAATATATCTGGATATCATTTTATCCCATTCGTCATTTTGGGTATCCAACAGCACCAGTACCAAGTCAAAACGACTTAACAGTGGACTAGCCAAGGCTATGTTGACACTGATGCTCTGTAAGAAAAACAAAGAACAGTTTGTAGTAAGGTTCAATTCCATCCACAATATCACTTGTGTTGTATAACCTAAAACTGATCACAATGCAGTCACACATTAGGCCACTTAAAAAAAGAAAATTTGTTTTTAAAATGTCCATATTAGGTCCAAGACTTAAAATGTAATTAAAGGCACATAAATCCCTCTGTTCTGGCCGCTTTACTCTGCGTCACCTACGCTAATATATAGTTCAAACGACCGCAGCGCACATTGCTCTACGAGACTAGTCAAACTCATTTCGGGGCCGCTGCAACGTGACACATCGTACAACCAAGTCGCAAACATGAGCGAAGGATTAATTATCCTTCCTCCAGGGCTGCGGCTTGCCAGCGATGTGGCGGGAGTTAAATACCGCTCGTACCGAGCCGTTTAAAACAAGCCTAATAACATTCACGCGCCACTACTGACATCTGCATCGTACCCTTAGACTAGCAAATGAAAGGTAAATCAGTTTATATAAAACTATTTCCGGTAATGTATCGAGTGAAACTGTTAAAATATACCGGAGGGAGTTATGTGCCTTTAACGACTTTCAAACTGTCAGTGTGCTGCACCACAATTCGTACATTCAACCTGTTTTGTCTACGCTCGTGGGGGAAAGCGGGCTTTCCTACGCGGCCCCAAGAGCTAAAACAAAAACCATGCAAATCTACGGATCGTGGTGCTACAAACTGACAGTTTTAAGCCATTTTAACACATCTGCACACTCTAAAGCCGACTTTCGGTGGATTCAGAAAGCAGTTGGAGCCATTTGGAACTAATCTCAGAAGCATATAGAAGATGTGTCGGCCACTTGGAAATCAGGAATCATCTTTGTTTGTACAATCCACGCACAATTTCAAAAAAAGAAAAGATATCTTTACCAATATCTTCTGCAAATTTTCGATAGTCAGTTATCTGGAGATGTAAGGGCTCAGACGACTGTCTTCATCAGGCAACAGCAGAACATTCATGCCACTATGTTGTGTACGATCGTCTGCTTTTTGAATCGGCAGCTGAGCATAGCCCCCACCACTTGTAAGGTCAGTTCTCCACTTTCCATGTGGCTCGCCAAACTCACTACGGAGCAGAAGCTATATTCCAGGATTGGATGGTCCCTGGATATTCATCAGTTCAACCTTCTCTCGAGTGCTGTGTTGTAGGTCTCACACCCTCAATTGTAGGTGTCTGAGTTAGACACAAGGAGGGGTTCGGTGCCATCCCAGTTTATCTTGTGGTGCGTTTCCATGTGGTGTACTGCAATGCTGTTACACTTTGCCTCTGGTGTCAGCCAGTGTGTTGCTTGACACGGCATCTAATTCCTTTTCGCGTTTCTTCAACGTAAATGGCACTGCAGTTTCCACATGGTACGATGTAAACTGTTTCGCTGGTGTTCATAATCTTCTTCAATGATCTCATCTCGAGCTCATTTGTCACTCCTCTTTTTCATCCTTTTTCTTCTTTTTTCGTTCTCCTCCTGACAAGCTGAGCCTTTAGCCATTTAGCGTTCTTAATGTACATGTCAAAGCCATTCTTCTTGAGCACGGATTTTATCAGTCATCCCTCCTCTCAGGTAGGTCAACACAACTCTCGTTCTTTCTTCTCAACTTCCTGCCTGTCGTTCACACTAAGCCTCTCTTTGATTCCCATTGCCTTCTTAATCATATGATTTAGGCACACGGGTGGGTACTCCAGTGCCACAAACCTCCCTTTTGCACATATGTTGTCTTGCTATGTCGTGTAGTATCACACTTTACTGCAGCTGAGGTAGCAAGATATTATTCATACAAGAAGAAAAAGTCATTTTAATGAAAGAAACAGCCTGCTACTAGCTGTTATGAGGGCAACAAATTGGATGAATATCTGCAGACTTAGGTGCTCCGAAGCCGTTAATTACAGTAGGATTCTTCAACTCCTTCAAGATCAATGGAAAATCCCCAGTGTGTTAATAAGGAAGATGTGAGGAGTCCCATTTATTTGACGAGTCACTCAATGTTTCTGATTGAAACTTACAATGGTGTCGCACTGATTTCTCCCAGTACAGAAGTTCGCATTCCTTGATGCTAAATTTGATCTTGTTTACTTCATCGTTTGTCCATCAGCAGAGAGCATACAGAAACTGTTAACGTCCTTGGCAGAGATGTGGCAGCGTTTGTCCGTCACTGCCAGAGAATTGGCGTCGATCATCGGTCACCTGGACACATGCGCAACAATTGTCCTGTTGGGGTGTGGCGAACCATGTCCATGCAGGACTTCTTAAAACGATGCGATTTCTCTTGCAAATCTCGTTGGCAGACTCTTCAGTGGTGGATTCAAGGCAATCGGGACCCGAGAAATAATGATCGAACGTCAACGATTTCTGATGATGCTTTTGAGGATTTCCGCCCTGGAGGAATTTTTGCTCGTGGGATAAATCACTACCTACACACTCACTTCATTTTATAAAATCGTCTTCCATCGATTATCAATTTGACCCATCTCGGGATACGTATGCAAAAAAAAAAGTGTTTCATCTCCCACATTCCCAAGTCACGCTTCAGCAAATGTTAAATTTGGAAGGCCAACTTCTGTCTATTGAAATAGACTGTTTATAGAATCGGCTTCTAATCTTGACTTCGTCAAGTCAACCTGCCCTGTTCACCGAAAAATCTTGTCAGATGCATATGTGCTTTCAACGCAATAGCTATGTTCCCCTTTCTATCTGTGGTTTCCCCTCTTGGATCAGCAATGTACCGCTGAACCGGGCACTGGAAGAGAAAGTACTAAAACTATGTCAAAGGTACGATTCTTCCACAGTTCCTTCTACAGTCCAGCAAGGGTTACACGAATAAAAACGAAGGAACTCGCTTGATTTTCAATCTTCGGAAATCTCGTGCAAATCTCGTTGGCAGACTCTTCAGTGGTGGATTCAAGACGACAACCCGACACTGGGGATTCCAGTTCACCACCCACCACCAGACTTGTTCGCAGATACTTCAATGACACGTTGGGACGCACATTTGGGTGTTGTGACAGCTTCGGGCCTGTGGACAAGGGGGGTGTGCCATCATCAACACTGTTTGCATTTGTCTTTGCTTATTGTAAGCAAAATGGTAGTGGTAATGTCCGACAATAACACGGCTGTGGCCTATGTCCGGAAAGGAGGCGGAACTCATTCCAGGACACTAATGGAGGAAATGTCATGTCTGGTCGCCCTGTGCTGCAATCGACAAATAATGCTGCTAAATCATTTTGTCACAGATGAGCCAATAATTAACTTCTGGGTGCTAAATTTTAGACCTACAGAAATTTGAAATTTTATTTGTGAAATCCGCTTAATTACTTTCCGACTCCATGAAAAATGTAACGTAGTTTTACTTTACTTTCATAAACATTGGACAACGAAATATCGGAGACGGAGATCGGCCGATGTTTTTTCAACATCCGATTTGGTATTTTAGCACGTCGGTGCATCCTTAAACTTAAGAAAAGCAGGTTCCATATCTCCAGGAACATTGAGACTACTTCAATATCACAGGGTGTCAACAATTAAGATCTATGAGACAAAGTGGCAGTAGTGGTTCGACTGGTGTGCTGAAAATGGCACTGACACGTGCGAAGTAGCGGCGACACGGCGAAGAGGACACATAGCGACGCGGCGAAATGGCAACATGGTGCAAAGGCGAGGCATGAACACGGCGAAGCGTTGAACCACTGGTATCACGAGGGAGAGACAAACCACTGTGCACAGGAACTGAACGGCGCTTCGGTAACACACAACCTTCCACATTGCCACTGTGTAACGAGGAAGCTAGACGTTCAGGCCCATGCAAACCTACAGCAAGAGGGGCAGCAGCAGTCTTGCTCTGCCCCTCCCCGAACGACAACCCAATACCTGGACATCCATATCGCCAAACACAGGGCCTTTGTACCCCAACAATTGGTGTAGCAGAAACTGAGACGTCAGGAGATTTAAATGGGCAGCATCAGTGACCATCTCGGACGGCAATACATGTCTGGTGCAGGCTTCGCCGCTGGGGTAGACTACATGCCTGCTTACGTTTGAGAGAGTCCTGCACCGAAGCCAACTACGACATCGATTGGGTGGGAGCAGCAGCTGGAGGCCGGCGAACTGGCGAACCGGCGAAACAGTGAAGCCGCACGTTGCTTGCAGGCAAAACAAAGACGGCAACAATTTTGAATGAGGCAACTTCGCACTCAGCAATTTCATCCCGCAAGATGTTCCTCACAACCCCCTGAAAATGTTCCTGGAAAGCCTGAAGTTTGTTCAAAACAGCACATTCACTGAACTATCGGTGGCGGGTGGGGAATGAATCGGCAATGCGTTATGTGTACACAACGCCGGCGTGGATGGAAGCGCCGCAACATTAAGGTTAGCATCAGAACCGATCGCAAGATCAACCGAAAGTGGCAAAGTGGGATTGCCGAAACAGAAGCACAAAAATCTGATTGGCTACTCACGGAAACCGATGAAGCATAACTGGTCAGACGCTGTTTCGCAGAAGATAATTGTTTTTGGTTGGTCTTCCTCCACGTGCGTAATATGGCCTCCACTTCCTTAGCGGAGTAAAAAGCACAAATGCTACAAGGATTATCACTAAAATGGCAACTGTGACATTTTCTACACCAACCATAGCGGCCTGCGTCCTCTTCTGCAGGCACGAATCTGGATGACAGGAAGCCAAAACATCGACAAACAACCCTTCCCAGTGTAATCAACAGTTGGCGACTTGGAATTTAGCCTTACTCACCAAAACCGCGACTAGCTACAGAGCATGCCACTAAAAAAGGGGTATCTCTGGAACCGTATAAGTTAGAGACGAACGGTTTGTGGCGGCGTGCTCAGATTTATAAGGGCTATATAACTGGATTCTCTGCATTAATACTGGAGTTTAAGAAAACTTCACAATTTTGTTAATGAATAAATTAGAGAAACCTGGCATCATACAAGACATATTTGGTATGTGGCGAGTAGATATTGTGAAATGGTGAGTGCTTTGTAAGGTCTAATGGCCAAGTGGCGACTGCTACTAGCTTGACATTCGGAAGGGTTGTCGACAAAGGCCTTTGACATTCTTCTGAAAATAATCTCAGGCAGAGTGCTCAAACGGAAAGTGATGGGAAGTGGCATTACATGCTGGGAGTTCAGCAGGCAGCGCCACCTGGTGGTGAGCAGCTGAAACCGCTAAAACGTTAATTTTAAGGTCTTTGAGCAGTGAGCATTTAAATAAACGATTTAGAACTAAAGGTTAGTATTTTCGGATAGTAGTGAAAACAATGACAGGTTAGTCTCAAAGTCTCAATAAACATTTTTGACCCGGAGGGTGATGAGTCACCAGCAAGGGGCCTGAGAAGTAAAAAATTTTTTTCTGAACTATTTCTTAAGAAACTTAGAAACGGTCCATAAGAAACACGTACCTGGGTTGGGTCATACTGGCCTTTTGGATTGGTAGCAGCCAAAACTGTACAGCGTGTGTTTAATTTGCATACCAACCCAGCCTACAAATAAAGCGTAAAGAACATCACCCATTATAATGTCATTCTTCTACTACAATAACCCTCTTATAATAATGCAGTTTTTTTTTTGCTAAAGTGGTTATTTCAGGCCTCCCAGCGTAAAATGGCTCAATTTTAAGTAGAAATTCAGGAAAATTTCATACCAAATTTTAGGAAAAAATTTAGGAGCTTAACATGAACAGCTTTTTGTTATTGTGTTAGCCCCAACTTCTTGCTGCTGTGCTCTTGCTTGCTTCTAATGAATTCAACTGTAATGCAAGAGAAATCAACGAATCAACTGAGCTTCACACAATGACCGCCATAGCCTGTGTCCGTTTCTTCTGCGCATTAAGACTAACGTGCTTAAATCTATTTGTGGATTGCTGCATATTTCAACAATGAAATGTAAAAATTTTTCAATTCGAAATTGTAATGAGAATACAGATCATCCAAACAATACATGATAATGCAGTGCAGTCATAATGCCACTATCTGCTATCACCACGGAGACAGAAAGGCATGGAATGCACCGAAAGACATAAGCCTCACTTTTCTCCTCAGAGTAGCAATAACTCGTTTCGTTATTGAGTTAGAATAACTGAATACTGTATTATTATTGTGTTGTGTACAATATAACAAAAGCTATGATGTGCTTTGCAGATACTGTATAAGCAAAAAACCTGGAACTGATGGCAATTAAGCATGGATGAAAGTTCTAAATGGGTCGCTTAGAAAATGCAGTCATATTTTGGGAATTTTAGGAAAGAAAGGCATTTTTTTAGGAGAGTTTTATAGGAAAATCAGTAAAACTTATATTTTAGGAAATTGTAGGAAGTCTGGGAGGCCTGTTGTTAATACAGTAACATTAATCCTAATCAAGTTCATCCGAATAATTTCGTTGTAAAGCATACTCTGAAAACTGGTACATACTTACAAATTTATACAAAGTTTGCTCACTTGAACACCTTCAAATCAAGATACTTATCTCGCAAATTTTCGATGGCCACCTGTCGTTTCGTCAGGGTTTCAGGGTTTTCAGAACTTTTGACTACATTACTAACATTGTGGGCATCTTGTTGATTCAAATTTGAGCGGTTCCGAAGCATTGTTGTTCGTAGGGTTGCATCACTGATATTCCCGCCCGGCTACATTCATGCTCGAGGTGACTGCTCAGTTCCTTGTTTACGAGATACAACACCCTTGGATAGGCTGGGTGGGCCTTGAATGTTCATTAATTTTGTTCCTTTCTGCTCGTGATGTTTGATTGCAAGGACTCTCGAACAGAAAGAAACGAAATTAATGAACATCCAAGGCCCAGCCTATCCAAGGTGTTACACCTCGTAAACAAGGAACTGAGAACCCTGAAAATCTGACAAAGACGACAGGTGGCCATCGAAAATTAGTAAATTCTACCAGAAAATTTACCTAGTTTTTGTAGGAGAATTGGAATTCTCTTAAGTATCCGAACGTGCGGTTCTACCATTGGGTTTACGCCTTTTACTGCCAACCCCTGAAAAATAAATACAACCAATCCCTGCACCTCTTTTCACATTCGCCTTGTCACTTCCGTTCTCTCCGTTTCACCGCTTTTGACAAAGGCCCACAGCTTGCGCAAGGCGGGCTCCCACAGTAGAACCGCACAATTGGATACCTACAGAATTCCAATTCTTCTACAAAAACTAGGTATTAGTTTTCTCGTAGAATATACTAATCCTCCAGTGTATCCTCTCAAGCGGTTGTACCGTGTGGCAGACTGATTGCAAGCAAGTGTGCTACCACAACCCCCGGCAGGTGGTACCATAACAACTCAAGAATTCCTACCATGGCAGCAAGCTGTCCCCAGCATCCACAACCTGTCTTCTCCACGACCTCGGCAATCCTGCCATGCACACTGCCTACTGGCACCAAGGCAACCTTATTCCCCACCGTAGCAACAGCCATAGGGAAGCAATCGGTGAAGAGGCCGCCGCCCTCCTACCAACCGACATACACTCCAGCATACGCCACCAACAATGTGCCACCGCACAATTATACCTAGGTAACCAGACACAAGACACCCATATGGCCAACGTCCTCCAAACATCCTAAGCCCAGAAAACCATCACAAAGCAGATCTCAAGCCTCTATCTGCAGAATGAGTACCACAAGTCATATCACGTATAGGCCCTGCATAACCACTAATGTGGCTCCCAAGCAACAATAGGGACATCTCCAGACCCAGATGAACAGGCCTACATCATGCTAGCAGAGTACCAGGAACCGCTGGTCCTCACCACAACATGGCACTTAAAAGGAGCAGTCGGAAAACCGAGCCCGTCCCCAACACATCCAGCAGATCCACCTGTCATGTGCCAAAAATTCTAGTCACCGCCAAACCGATCCCACACATTTGTTTACACAAACCCAGTGTCATCCAGCCATCCACTATGTCGACCAGCCGTATGCATCCTGAGTTCGCCAGCCAAGTTCACACCAAAGACCCAACCGGACAGATTACGCCCAAGGCAGTACAGGCCGGATTCGCTCCCAGGCCCCACTGGCCAGAGCCAACTAAAATACCACACATCCAGTTACTCACCAAGACCTACCCAGTCCTGCAAGCCCCGTGGCCTACAAGGCCAAAACTTTACCACGGCCTACCGACCAACATCGCGCATTAATGCCCCAGGCCAATCTCCCCGTCAGGCCCAAAGGCTCATTCCTAGCACCCAGCCATCTCACACCACAGGCCGCCCAGGCCATTCCATATACCAAAAGGTTGTACAGGCCAACTATACACGCTGACGGCCGCCCCGGCCAACGTTACACATCAACGACCCCACAGGCCAAAAGAAAAATGTCAAAAGCCTCACAGGCTCCCTTATTCAACAGGCCAACAGCACCCCACAAGGCGGGATCAGCTAAGATACACCACAATGCACTAGAGGCCAAAATTCCTACTAGGCATAACAGGCCAAAATCCCATAAGGCCTCATCAGCCAAAAAATCACACCCCGACCATATCACCCTCAAGGCCTCACAGGTCCAAATCACCGAGGCAGGCCTCACAGCCAAACTCATCCATCACGGCAGACCTCACAAGCCAAACGCACACCTGAAAGCAATTCCACAGCCATGCCTCCCAGGCCAACATCGCACATCAAGGCAGCATGGGCCAAAATCACACATCAAAGCCACACAGGCCAAAATCACACATCAAAGCCACACAGGCCAAAATTACACAACAAAGCCATTCGGCCAAAATCACATATCAAAGCCACACAGGCCAAAATCACTCGTCAAGGCAGCACAGGCCAAAATCATACATCAAGGCCACACAGGCCAAAAGCATACATCAAGGCCGCACAGGCCAAAATCGTACATCAAGGCCACAAAATCCAGTAAGGCTCAACGGCTAAAATCCAGCAGGGCTCAACATCCAAGATCCAGCAAGGCTCGATGGCTAATCTGACAATGGCCAAAATCTCACAAGGCACTAACGCCAAGGCTCGCAAGGCTTGACTTGCCAACTTTACTCAAGGCTCCACTTAGCCAACATGATTTAAGGCACCACTGGCCCACTTCCGCAAGGAGCACAGTCGGACAGTCCATTACACATCGCTTCAACAGGCCAAACCTTGCATCAAGGTTTCGTATGCTCTATATCTCAGTACTCACCTATAGGACCTAATGGCCAACCACACACCTCCAGGGCCCCACTTTGGCCAACCTCCTATACCACTAAGAACCAAAGTTCCTCCGCAAAGCCAGCTTTTCGCCCGACTATTGGACCTCTGAGAGCGTCCCAACCGAAAGCAGCAGAGATGCCCCTTATCTGAAACCAACCGTTTCCTGATAGATGCACTGCAAGCCTCCTAGCCACTCTAATAACCTAAACTTTCAGCATGCTTCTAACAAGCTTCTCAGCTATAAGGACCAGTTACTTAATGCTCCCCCGGGCGATCTGACACCCTATCCAAGTAAAAGTCAAGTTAAACCACGCCCAGTGAAAACCAACCATGTGCCTGCCTAGGCACAAAAAAAAAAAAAAAAACTAATTCTGACATAATCACCATTCTCTACCACACGGTCTACTGCAAAAAGCCGCTGACTCTACAGGCTCTAAACAACAGCGCAAGCAAAATAAAAAGTAACGGTCCTTTAATTTTTGAAAAAACGTCACTTCTACGTACGGACACACAAACTTTCTC
Organism: Lithobius niger; assembly: GCA_023313725.1. Lineage (NCBI taxonomy): Eukaryota > Metazoa > Arthropoda > Chilopoda > Lithobiomorpha > Lithobiidae > Lithobius > Lithobius niger. Next base: position 73,590 of record JAHWFP010109100.1, on the reverse strand, counting down.
CATTAAATTAAACACCGCCTTTTTAAACTATGTTCACGACACAACCAGCGATCCTCTGCCAGTCCTCAACAAAAATTTTTACCTCCATTTTCCAAATTAAATCAACATCCGAGTTTTGTGATCTGTCGCAAAAATTTGTACAAATAAAAAAAACGAACTAAATTCCACAAAAGCCTAAACTGAAACAGTCAAAAAATCAAACTGAACCTCAGGTTCCCAACCGAAAACACGCAACACACACCAGCGAATTCCAAACGGTCAGAAACCAAAATAAATACGGACGCCAGATACTTCGGCCATAAGCCTAATTCCACGGACCCGACGGCCTCAAATCACCTCACAGGCACAAGGCCCCCATTTTTAAACATATAATGCTGATAAGTAAACAACGTTGAATCCATACAAGTTTCCAGACTACGAACCAAGCTTTCGTTAAGCTATATTTACGTGGCTTAGGCCTAACCAAAATGCTGTCGGCAAACTCAACGCGCATGCAACAAACAAACAAAAATCATACTCACCCCGACATCGTCAATCCTTCTCGTAAACAAAGTAGAAAACTCGTTGTTTCACAAAACAACGAAGGCGTGATAACCCATTATCACAGACTTTCCTCAAAAACCGGTGGAAAAAGAAAAAGCACTAACTAAATAGCGCAGATAACCAAATGGGTCGCCGGAGGCGCAGAAGTCAAAGGTGGTGAAACGGAGAGAGCGGAAGTGAATGGAGACGGACCGTAAGTGACGAGGAGAAGGTGAGAAGAGGTGCTGGGTTGTATCTTTTTTTTCAGGGGTCGACAGTAACAAGGCATAAACCCAACGGTACACCCGCTAGAGAGGATACGCTGGAGAATTAGCGAGATAAGTATCTTGAATTGGGGAAAGTGAACCACCTTTGTGTAAATTTGTAAGTTAATAGTTCAGTGACCCATGGACTGATGTTGTAAATAGTTTCGCTGTAGCAGAATTTGCCACAAACTTGCCTTTGCCACACTAATTGTTTGCTGTTCCATGGCTTCGTGGATGCTTCCTCGATCGTGTTCACGTATGCTGTTAAATTCATCAATGCAACATAAACCACTGTCAGCTAAAACCAAGGCTCCAGCTTCTAGTTGCCATTCACCTCCATCCTTGATAGAAGAAAATGGAAATATGTAAGTGATTTATTCTAATATTTTGTGACTTAACATCTGTATTGTCGACCAGCTAAACTCACCTTCACAGCAGTAACCGTTAGACCAGCGCTAGTGCTTCCAATACCAGTAGTTAAAACAGACCGAGGACAAATTTTGGCAGCATATTTTAAAAACTGTGATTTCCCAGTACCTAGCAAACAACATCACTACTGCTTACAATTTCAACTACAACAGCGGTTAGAACCACATTCCACATACAGGTATTCAAATAGTAAATACTTATCTACAGTATTTTGAAGCAGAGATTACACTTACCAGGGTCACCAACTAGTAAAAGATGAGATTCTCCCCGAGTTCTTGTGCCCACCTGGTCAACCCGAGAAACACCTCCGGCTAAAACTAAGGCAACAGCCATCTTGACCAAATAAAGGCCATAAACCTAAAGGCATAAACAGTCATCATAGGAACAATAACACAAACCCCTAAAAACCTTCTACAAAAAAAAAGATCACACTTGAATTTTCGGTGAATTAGTAACAGTCATGTAACAATAACACTTCCGTTCACCTTCACCAGAAGCAATGGTAAACACAAAATAGTGATCCCATCGTCAGGTACAAAGAACTGCGTTGTCACGTTGTCAACCACTGGCAACGTACCAAGGCAGTTTTCTGTACCTGACGATGTGATCAAGACCTCGTCGTTGACCACGTAACGGAGCCCGCTAACTGAGCCCACCCGTTTAGCGGTAACCGGTAACCAGAGATCCGAGACGGCATATTCCTTCGGCGTTAGCGGTCATATCATGCAAGTAGTGAGAAGTGAATACCGTAGGGTTGCACCAAGAAGCAGCTTCCATAATATCAATGATTGGGATGTTACTGTGGTACGCCCACGAGGCAGATATGGCACGAAGTTCGTGGGCGGTGACTCGAATGCCCTGTTCAGCGTAGTTGATGTCAAGGGCATTACAGGCATTAAGAATGCCAGTCATTATCCAAGTGGAAACCATTCTGGCAGAGGTTTCCCCAGATGTGAAGGTAAAAGGAAGGAAGAGAGCGTCCTCTTCGCATTGGTTTGGAGGCCTTGAGGTAAAAACGAAGGGCCCGTACTGGACAGAGAGCCCGTTCTGTTTCTTCGCCCACGATGTTGGAAAGAGGGGGGGGGGGGGAATTGAGGCTTAATGGCGCGTCGACAACTTGGTCATTAGCGCCAACCTCAGTCACAGTGCAGTGGTCCGGGTTGCCACTGCACCACACACTGTTGGAAAGAGCAAGGATGACGAATGGCTTGGATCGTTCAGACGGTTTCTGTGTCTTAGCTCGTGGGGTGAGAGTGACACCAGAATAGTTGTCAAGGAAAAAACAATCGGCTGAAGTGGCTGACAGGGCTTGAACCTAGCTGCAGCCGCAACAAGCAAGACAATTTTACGTGTCAGATGGCTTAAGGCACATGAGGCTAGAGGGTCATATGGGGTCGAGAGGAGTGAAGTAAGGACGATGGACAGGGTCCCAGTCAGGGAAGAGACGTCGAGTTACTAGTCGTTTGATGTCAAATGATTTACCTAGAGCAGAGACACAGAAATTGTCAATGAGGGATAAGTTGCCGGCAACACGAAAGACCGTATTTAAGGCGGACCAGTAAACCAATAAGGGCACCCACGGAGCCGTTCAGTGAACAGATCATTTAGGAATCGTAAGAAGTCTGAATCAGGGGGACAGAATGGATTACCTTTTGCGGGAGACACCAACGAAACCATCAGCGCCATTGGTTGTCGTATATCTTATTGGTGGATGCTCGGACTGCTTTGGAGGCAAAGCGTTAGGCTTATTCCGTAGAAATTCCTGCTGTTTCGAGTAATCAGACGATAGTAGCCCACGGTGTAACCGCAGCGACTGCGGGCTGTGGTGAAAGACGGTTCCACTCTGTAGGGAGAGGAGGTCAGGTATGTCCGAAAGGCACCGTGGCGAGTCCACGAGGAGGTGTATGAGCAGTGGGAACCATGCAGCTGATGGCCAATTGGGAGCAATGACAGGAATCGGCCTGGAGATCGAAGAATCTTGCGGAGGACTACTAGAAGCAATTTCAGTGGGGGAAACAGCCGAACAGGTGGTCCCAATGAAGAGTGAGGGCCTCCACCGCCCACGCTTTATCGTCCGGAATTGGGCTGACGAATTGGGGAAGTCTGGCATTGAACCTCGTGGCAAAGGGGTCTATCATTGGCCTGCCCCAAAGCAGAAACAACGATTCGCAAATGGATGTCTTCAGTGTCCATACTCCCGACGGTGGAGAGTGCCTGGAGAGGGAATGAGCGATCGATCACATTGTTGTTGCCGGGAATATGTAAGGAGAGAAGAACAGCCCGGAGTGAAATGTACAGTTGAAAAATGTCTGAAATCACTTGGTGAAGGGTTCAGGATTTGGTGCAAGGTAGGCATCTGCTGTTGTGTCGTCGATGTGCATCGGAACTATTTTTCTTCTGATAATTCATCGAAAATGGTGTAGAACGTTAAACAGAGCTCGAAGTTCGAGAATGTTGATATGATCGTCGGTTCCTACTGGCCAGGAACCGGAGACTACCTAGTCGCCGATATGTGCTCTTAATCCTTGTAGGGAAGCGTCGGCGAACAGGTGGAACTGTGGTAAAGGTTCGTGCAATGGAACCGACTGAGTCAAGTGGAGGACATCCATCCACCAAAGTAAGGTGTCGAAAGGAAAGGCTGGCATCAGGTAGCGTCTCAAGAGGTTGTTATGGGACAATAATTGGTCCGACCATGCGTCGATGCGGAAGTGGTGAAAGAGACGAACCAACCATCTTCCGTAAGGGACCAACAGAGCCAGAGAGTCGAGGAAACCGATGCGGGAGTTGAGGTCTGTGAGCGAATATGCTGGCAACCGTAGGAAAGTCTGGATTTTGGCTGGAACGGATGTTATGAGATAGCATGACCATGGCGTGGGCTATGTCGAAGTATACTCCGAGAAAAAAGAACGTTTGAGACGGTGTTAGCTGAGATTTGGGGAAGTTGACACCGAGTCCTACGCGATGTAGAAGACGTAAGGTGAAATTTCTGTTGTGAAGCAACTGAAGATGGTCTTGGTGAGGCAGAAGCCAATTGTCGAGAAAGGCATTTGCTCAGATCTGATGTTGATGTAGAAAGACGAGGAGCTGCATTTAGGCCGAAAGCCCGAAAGGCAGGCAGCGGAATTCGTATATCGTGCCATTGTAGATAAATCGGAAGAGGTGCCAGACAGACACATGGGGGGATGTGAAGATATGCGTCTGCAAGATCTGTAGAAATCGTCCAGTCGTTGGGCATGAGGGTCGAACGAATGGTTTCTAATGTTTCCATTTGAAAATGAGGATGTTCGATAAAGCGACCGAGTGGTCGAAGGCTGAAAATTAACTGAAAGTCCCCTGTTTTCTTGGGGCAAAGAAAAATATGGCTTTAAAACCTAGTCGGTCCAGATTGGGAGCGAACTTGGATAGCGTTCTTCGCTAAGAGACTGGAGATTTCTGTTGTCAGGAGATAGGATGGAGGCCAAGGAAAGCCAAGGAGGGGATTGTAACGGTGGTGGGGTCAGGAATGTTGGTTGGAAGCCATCGGTTACAATCGAAAGCACTGGCGAGTCTGTGGTGATGCTTTTTCCATTTGCGGTGGAAAAAGACAGACGGCCCCCTACTGGGTAGGGGAGAAAGTAATTGTCAATGGTTGGTGCGAGATCGTCGTAGAGCACCGGGGTAAGCCTGGCGAGCACGTCGGTCAAGAGTTGCACTGCGGCCAAAGGAGTGCCTGCATCCCGTGACCCTGCCCGAAATGGGCAGTTGATCCGAGAGAAGTGGAGGAAACTGACGTTCCTCACGGCGAGGTGGTGGGTGAGAAACCGAAGTATCGACTGGGTCACCGTGCGACTGGTGGCGGGGGGGGGGGGGGGGTGAGAGGGCGACGAGAGATTTTTGGGAGTGGTTTAGGCTTGCGTGTCATATCTAAATAAGAGATCAATTTAGGTATGAGGACGCGAAATATCGTGTCGGACTCATGAAGGGGTTGGGTCCTTAGGATACGTTGTGTGGAATCGTGGAGAATAGGGGCTGTATTGAGGACCACGTCTCGTAGGAGCAGAGTTGAATTGAAAAGAGCCCTGGTGAGCCAGTGGCAAAACATGCTTTACGGAAGACTTGGCTGATGAGAGATGCCAAGTCCCACGTCTGTTCAGGAGAAGGATCTGTGGCAAGTTTTTCGCAAAGAGTGATGGAGGCCGTGTTGAATACATCTGCTCGTGATGCCTCTCGGAGACCGAGGTGAAGCAAGTGGTCGTTATCCAGGAGGACCGATGAGGGAACCGAGACTCTTGGGGGAAGGAACAGCGAAGTACCGAAGTCCAGTTTGATGTCGGCCATAAGGAACTCAGACTGAGGGTAGGTGTCAAAGTTCCTAGGGTTGGCTGCACCATCACCTGTGGGACAAAAGAACGATGTTTCCCGGCCTGGTCGGGGAGGGAGGGGAGGATCCATGTCTAATTTCAATGGGGAACCGTTGCCTAAAATAGCGCCTGCGGTGCGTAGACGCGTAGTAAGCAGTCGTGGATTGGCCAAGGACCGGTTGTTGGCGGGGAAGACGGACCCGAAGGGCGAACCCAAAGCCTGTGGAGAGGCCGCGATTCTTGTACTGGTCCGAAACTTGAGGGGACGGCTTGTAAAGAAAACAGTCCGGTATAATATCTACCACAGTTTTTAGGAGTTCAGGAAGAGGGATTTCGGAAGAATTTTAGGAAAAGGCGGGTCAAAGTGAGCATGATGAGAAGGTGGATCTTCGGAAAAGACCGAAGGGACCACCATGCTGGGGACAGATGCTGAATCGTCTGATCCAAATAGTTCGTGATGTAGGTTCGCAGATAGCGGAGGAGGAACCATAGGAACCGTTGAAGGACCGGTCGCTTGCGATGGACCCGAGTTGTCATAGGAAAGTCGTGGTTTATTGAATGTAGAAGTCATCCATTCGTCGGTGGGATCAGGAACCGCAGGTTGCTTGCGTTTGAAGGAGTGAAGTGTGGAATCCATAATCGCATGAAAGGAACCATCGTGGTAAACGGTTACCGGATTGGAATGGGAACCGGTAGAGCATTGTGAAGAACATGAATATAGGTCCATACGACAATCCGGTACCAGTCGGTGAGCCTTCTTGGTTGCTGCACGCTTGGTCTTAACCTGGAGTTTAAGACAAGCATATCGCTCTTTTGCCGAAAAAGTTTGTATTCCAAGGTACGCTAGTCAGGAACCGGTAGCGATTGCCCGCATCGGATCGGTGACACGGTGCCAGATTCTTGAGTGGGACCGGAGGGCACCAAAATAGACGGTTCATGAAGTGGGACCGTAGGAAGCAGAGAACTGGTCCCCGGTGACCGCAGGCCGGTTACAGCTGAAATAGAGCCACCTGATAGAAATTTGGCAGGCGGCGGTATGGTAACACGGATCAGTGGTTCCCGGGGCATGCCTTTAGCAAGCGACATCGCAGTAAGAACCGTAGGGCACCGTAGAAGAGAAGCAAAGAAGAGAACCGTGGGCCCAAGAGAGTATCACAGCACGTCATACGCGGTCAGAGCGTAGAGAAGGATAGATGGCATACCGTCCATCGACCCGGCTATACCATGGAGGCTTGCACAGAGGGTAGCGACGCTGGCAAAGACTCTGTAACTTTAATCTCTAGAGTAAACAGCATTGGCAGAAAGAAAATGCTAAAAATTAGATAATGTATATTTTCATGACATTTAGAATCGAAATTAAGGGAGCATATTCAATAGTTTTTCCGACAAAATGTATTTAGGATACTTCAAACACCTACCAAACATGAGGATTATACCAGAGAACTTGCTCTCGCAGGAGAATCTAAGTTCTCCGAGAAGAATCCGACGTAACTGATGCATAATTGGATGCCTCCCTTGACTGCGGCATAAATTTGAACTCTCTAATTGACATCTAATTAAACCTTAATTAATGCAAAACTTACGTCACTTCCGGTGTCCCCGGCGATTCCCCATCGTGCTTCCTCTCCACTGTCTTTTGTGGTTAGACAACAACCTGCCAGTGTGGTGGGCGGTAAAGCTAATGTAACACAGTTTCATAGATTTTCCTACTAGAAACAAGTTCTCTAGTAGAATCTCCATTTCCTTTGTAGGATCCTCCTCACCTTGTTACATAATTGGATAATATTTAACACTGTGGCGCTGCCAGCCTTACCTGATCAAAATATCAGCCCCCTCATCCGTAGATGCCGTAGGAGCGACCTTAACAAACCTGGCAGCAACTCCCGTTGTTAATGGGTGGCGAAAACCAAGAGAGCCGACCAACTCGCAATGGCCATGATCCAAGAGGCAGAGGCACTGCAACAAAGCCACCGACATCCCCACATAATGCGCCCAAAATTGGCCAGCGTCAATACACAACACCTGCAGCACCGCACAACCATCCGTCTAGTCTGCTGACCGCACAATGGCTTCATCAGGCAGATGTACGTTGCCACGAGGCGGATCACAGCAAGTGCCAGATCCCCATTCCCATCACCAGAACTGACACTCCACTCCTCACCGGTTTATGTCCCTGAAAAAAAAAAGACTGCCGCCGAGTCCTGAAAACTGCACCGATGCCTGTCCAGCAGAGCCAGTGAGCTGGCCCTACCACTTGCGCATACCACCAATGACATTACCACCCTTAAAGTTAATTATTGCAACCCCCAACGCCTTGAGTGCATGCAACCGGATCTCTAGTGTCAGCCGGATCACGTTTTTCGAAATTTGCGTCAACACAAAATGTGCTCCATGGTCGTAACTCGTGTTGTTGTTTTGAAGGTTGGTGGTGATTATAAATTAGTTTTAACTTTGAATTATGTTAGATATTGGAAGGAGGACGATATAATAAACAAAACTTGTGAATAAATGAGAATAACGGCATTGTGTTTTTGTTAGACTGAATTCAGATCATGCACGTTAATGATCCATCGCATAGGCGTAATCTTGTTACGATCTTGATCCGCTTATGTTACCGAAAGTTTGTATGGTTAGAAATTCGTTTTAGCTGCGACTTATGTTAAATTTTGGAGGAGAGAATATACAATAACCTAAATTTGTAAATAAATAAGAACAAAGCCATTGTGTTAAAGCTACATTGAATCAAGATCACGTATGAAAATGACTACATTATCGCCGATTTTCCCGTGATAGAAAACTTCCTCCTTGGATAGAAGTTAGTTTAGAAAATAGATAATACTTGTTTTAACGCCCCCCCCCCCCCAATTTTAGACAAGTTAATTTTACAAACCCATGGGTGTTTAATACACGATTTATTGTAATAAAAGGCTACATCGTTCAGCAGTTTTGCTTCCAATCCTATCATTGGAGAAATGTCAACCTTGCCGATCGCTCAACGATCGATCATTGTGTTCCGATCAAATAAATGAAATGAAATAAATGAATGAAACTTGAAATTGCGATTGGTATTAATTGCAACATTTTTAAGCTTAATTTAGACTTTCTGATTACTGTCTGCACCCCATTACCAAAAAATTACAAATGAAAAATAAAAATAAAATGTCACTCACATCAAATTTTTTTTTATACTACTCCTGTCACGAGAACCACTTAATTAATTTTTAGTGGCCTAAAGGAACAAGGATTGTTATGATGTAACTCAAGTGTAAATTAAATAAGAATTGAATTCGTAGTGCTTTTCTTCCAAGGTGTACACCCGCAGTGTCTTAGAAAAGAGGTTATGGATTTAGTCAGCTAGGCAGTTACGGGTTAACTTAGTTGCAATAAACAGTAAGCATTTTACCAATTCATTATTTGGTAAGGCTATACAGGTTCCGATACCCGTACCGCAGCGATACCATGGTATCGGTACCGTGATCGGTACTGTGACCCATACCTATAAATTTTACAGGTACCAGTGCAGCAGAAGGTATCGTTAAGTTGATCACATATCGTGAAGTTTTTCTCTGTATGCTTTACATTACTGTACCAACTTCTACAATTCCTATAAATTTATTAGTAATTACATGTATTTTTATTTTTAGTTCATAAAAAAAATTAATCCCGAGAACCAACACTTTTATTTAATAGCCCTACTTTGATGGTAAAATCAATCATTCCTGGTAACTGGTATCGGCACCGGAACCCGAATTTTTTATGGTACCAGAATCGGCATCGATACCGGATGGAAAAAATGGTACTGGTACAGCCTTATTATTTGGTAAAGCTATTACGACCATTAGATTCAGATTTACAAACTTACTTGTGGACAAAAATACTCCAATATTTTGTTTCTTCCACACAGAGGCTGTAGATGATGTTCGCTCCAAAAATCTCTAAATTCTTTGTACTGTAACAATGCAATTTCCAGTTAAAAGACTGCTGGATGAACTTCATTGATCGCAAAAAAAAAACATACTGCAAAGTTTGAACAAAAAAGAAGAAAACTTACCAGTTCATCTTTAATTAAAATGCGTGTATGTTGGTTGTTGTTCACTTGAATGTGGTTTGCATGCATTGCAATCTCAATGTTAGTTTTGTTGTCTTGACTTAATGTTTTCCAGCGCCGAATAACAATACCGCTAGAGCGTACAAAACCACAACATGATAAAAAAGTCCAACTCCAATGCAGCAAAGATCCGCAATACAAAATGTACCTAACAATAACGTCATCACCAGCTTTGCATGTATCAACTAGATCATCTTCCAATACCACCCACATTGAACGTGGGATTGTACCAACAGCTAACTTGTGGACTTGTTCCTGGATTTTAACTTCTTGGTAATCACGGCAATGAGATGGATCTGGAAATAAGATGATCTCAACTCCAATTTCTTTCTTATTGGACAGCTAGGGGACTGCACATATAGCGTTACATAACAAGTATCAGCCAGAATGTATCCTTCTGAATGACCCTCGTAGGCTCCAGAAATCCAACCTTTTAGTTCGATCTCCAACACCAATTAATTCGAGCCCTTCAATCCGGGCAGCTTAGAATAATAGACTCTTACCTTAGGATACTGGCGAACAGATGCAATCCGATTAAACTGGGTGTGCCCGTATTGCCACCTGGGTGAACCCGTATTGCCACCTGGCGGCTGGCATCTGTCCAGTTCCTGCATCAGCAGTAATTGGAACGCTGACACGCCGCCATGATTGAGGCAAGGTGCACTACAAAGTGTATGCTTCGTGAGGTGCTCACTGCCGCACATGTATGCCGTTACAAGAGACCAAGGTAGTCATATACTACAAGAGCTACCTTGCATGTCAACAGGTGAAAGTTATTCAACCTAATAAAACAACCAAACTTCAAGCAGTTTTCTTACCATTAGTTCCCGGAAAGAGTACGTTGAAAAGCATTGCAAAGGGATGAAGAAACTGCATAATTTACTAGCGTGTGCTCTACTACCAGGGGCAGCACGACATATGAAAACCAACCCTGACAAAGACACCAACTGATGGCTATAAAGGTTCAAATTAGAATTTTTTCTTACTCACCACCTTAAATTTTGTAGTAATTTTAGTAATTTTTTGTTACATAATAAATATTTTTTTTCTCTACCACGCAATTTAGTCGCACATCCCAACAATGAAATCATAGTTCTCACTACAGAGCTTGTATCATTAAAATAAGGATGACGTTACGAATTCACAAGGATCATCATTCACAATTGTGAAGCACATAGTGATCAATCAGTTGCCCAACTCTGACTGCTGTTGAAACAACAGGTTCGTCCTTTCTTTGGAATATAAAAGGAAATTTTTTTTTACAATTGTGGGTCTATACTTTTCTTCCCGACCTATCCTTTCCTTCATCGCGTTGACTATAACTGCGACAATTCAGTCTGGATTTTCAACAGCATGTGTCAACAGCACGTGTCAACAACTAAACATTTTTTGAACGTGGTGGCAGTATCAAGCATTCGAAAACTGGTAGAAGACAAAATCACTGTACTATTTTGGATTAACTTGTATACAAGTCATGGTCTTATGTTCAGATACAAGAGCAGGGTCTTTCATTCTGGCATTTAATGGTATGGCTTCCAAATTTTTTACACCGTGTATTCACAAAAAAAAACACTGAACGATTTCCATCCTGCATGCAGAAATTGCCACAAATGCAGCTTCGACAGCATTAAGTTTGACGTTTGTGTTCTCCACGATGATGCATCAATCGAAACTATTTGTTTCACTTGGAAGAAATCTGACCAAATGAGAGCACAACGAAGCAAGTCTGTCTCCCTTGATTCAACGTGAACCACCCCACAATCTGACTCCATTAAGATTTAATCCAGTCACGATTTGCGCTTACCAAGAATGAATGTTGATCCCGAAATGCCGGTAGTTTTTCTTTGGTAACAAAACAGACGTCACTCACGTCAAATCTTTGTTTTCCTGATCCACTTCGGCAATTTCTCCTGAGCAATCTGGGCATAGTGGTCCCCTCAGGGGCGTAAAGCTGCCGCTGCACTCGTTAATGCGTAAATGGACGCAACTGAAGCTTCCTTATTCAAATCCATTTGGATACTCCAATTGTAATGCAGTAAGGTTGAGTTTGTCAACAACAACGATTCCTCTTCCGACTCGCCGTCAAGCCTCTCATGCTTTTTTCTTCAGACCATATAAAGTTTCGACAAGCCCTCGCATCGAATTCATCAGAAAAAAAGAGTATTTAATACAATCCTTTTTGGATAGCTCCGCCTTGAAGAAAATGCCCGAATCAAAACAATTTTTCCACTGTGGTCTAAGCGTGTTGTTTTTCATTCATTCTCAATGAATTTTTAAGCAACAGGACATAAAAGCAATAACTGTACGAGATGCACTGATTTAAATTTAATAACTTCATAATATGCTCACCTGTCTCTCCTGTTACGACAAATTTAAACGAATTACAACCCTCAGGGGCAGGGCACTGGCTTGGTTTATCTATGATGTAGTATTGTTCGACATCAGCCTTGACAAAAAGAAAGAAATTTGTGTAACCCCTCTAACAGCAGTCTTTGAGGACTCAAATTAGGTAGCAAAACACAGGGTCGGTCCAATAAAAATGCACAACCTCAAGCTGAAAACTTGAAAATTATAAAATTTTTATGTTTTGAAAAAAAAAATGAAAATAGCTTTTCTTGGTCCAAAATCGAATTCTGAATCCAAAGTGGTTCCTGTTTCAACATTTTTGAAAAAAGACTTAAAAAAATATCTACTTTCGTTTGGTGTCACTATGAAACACTACAATAAATACCATAGTGCCTCTTGGTTACCAGAACGAAAGTTGAAAATTTTCTTTAAATTTCTTTTCCAAAAATGTCAAAAAATATGACCAACTTTTCAGAAACAGAATTAGATTTTACATCGAGGAAAGTGCATCCTATTTACACTTTATTTTTCAAAAAAACTTAAACTAAGTGAAAGTACAGAATTAATTCTACAGCAGAATCTCAACATCCTAACATTAATTGTCTGAAACTTTCAGTCAACTGAGCCGCCATGTCATTCATCAACAAATATCACCAACAACCAACCAAAACAGAAATTAAAAAGAATTGGTCAACGTAATGCACTGGCTTCAGAATTCTACCAGTTCTCCTCCTAAATTCAAGCCAAGATTAATTGAGTCTATTTTGATTTTTACCCACTCCCTTCACCTTCTTAGTAGGGGGTGGTAAGGGCAAAATTTAGTCACTGTTGGTTGAAAAAGAGTAAAATGGAGGAAAGCAGCCCGATTGGTACACTTTTTAATCCATTTTTAGGAGGTCTGCAAAGCTTAAAAATTAGTAAATCCGCTGAAACGACGAAGGCTTTGATCCCTGCCTCTTCTAATTGGTCAAGTGGTTCAGGGGTTAGGGACCTCTAAATGACCAAATTGCTTGTTTTACATCGTTTTAATTGTTATTATGCGACAATGCCAAGTAGCAAACGTCAGCTGCAAGACGTGGACTAAAGAAAAAGGGTTTTGGTTTGTGTATTTGTTATTTGTATAATTTTTGTTTGTACGAGTAGCTCCTTGCGCAATGTTTCGTAACAATACAAAACATTAAAACAATGCTAATCAGTAAACGCCAGAAAACTGAACTTTAAATAAATCCGTGTGTTTGCAAGGAGATACTGCAGTACTAATAAGAAATACATCACATGAAAAAAGGTGACAGCTGTTCACAAAATGTAACGAAAGTCAACAAAAAAAAAAAGAAATCGACCAGAAAATTACATTGGCGTTTCTATCTCATAATTGCTAAAAAAAAAAATAAAAAAAAATGTGGATTTCACTAATTTGGACCAAAAAGATCTACCCCAAAACAAAACTTGTTAAGGATTCCAGCCAAGCTTTCGGTCCTGTGAAGTCGTGCAATCAAACACCAAGCTCTTTCGCCTAGCTAATACCACCGACTAAGACTTCAAACGTTAAATGAAATAATTGAAAATTGCCCAGTAAGCAATTTTCATATATTTCCTTTAACCTTCGAATTACTTCTCGGTGGAATTATCTTGGCAAAAGAGCTTGGCGTTTGGTATCATGACGTCACATGGCCAAAATATTTGGCGGGAGTCCTTTAACAAGTTTTGTTTTGGGGCAGATACTGTTTAAATCATATTTATTATAAGTGCTGTGCTGGTTCACAATTTTCAACAGCAATCCAAAGTTAAAAAAATCAGATGTGTATCCAATTGGAAACAAGCTATCTCCATCATCAAGAAACCAACTTCCCTAGGCTAGTTGACTTATCCAGGAATTGGTCATCATCGGAAGCAAAAATAATCTCTCACAACCTTTTAGTCCTATTTGAAATTACCCCAACACCTCTAAGTACAGCCACAATCAGTAATGCTGGCTTGAAGAGAAAACTACTATTTCCCAATGTAACACCAGATGGAAGTTTCTCACCAGCCCTTTTTTACCCTAGAGCCCGAGCCCAAGCGGAGGTAAACTAGTACCTGAGCAACTGCAGAAAGTGAGTAAAAAAAATACTATGCTTTTCTTTATACTTCCAATTTTTAATAAGCTGACACTGACTGGCTCCTCCTTTTCATTTTACATACCACAAGAAACACTAGAAAGCATATTAAATGCTGGCATTGTTTATACGTTAATTACACTACTCTATAGTTTAACCCTTTGACTTGCAGCATTATTTCGCTAGTGGTAGTCATGCAGTGCAGTGATGAATTTAGTACATTAACAGAATTCGCACTGGAAATTAACTGGAACACTTGATGCCTAAAAACTATTTGAGCTACTGACTTTTCATAGCACCAATGGATAGCTCTAAAAAATAAACGGTTCGAAAGATGTACAAACTTCAAAATCGGTCAACTATTTGAGCGAGTTATGGATTTGGACGCGCATATAAGACAAAAATAAGACGAATACAAGACAAAACTAGAAAACAGGCTTTGGGCCTATTGTATGTGGAGTGAACAGATCTTTGTTTCAAACTTATATTTAGTTTTTACTGTAATGATTTGTTAATGCTCCTAAAAAATCTAGGTGCAATACTCACTTGTCTAAGTTAGGCTCTTTGTCTTTTGGTGTAACATACTGCTGCTTTTTGCTGGCCTTTTCCTTATTTTAGCTTTTTTCCCCCCCAAGTATAGGCCTAAGCTACGTATCATATTCATTTTAATAGGCTTTCGTTTACTCCAGCATTTATTTTCTATTTAGTTATTTGTAGCCTCTTTTCACAGCCCACACCTACGCCGCCAACTAAAGATAAAACGGCACATATAGCAACTGCTGTTTGAGCTGCCGCCGCCAATAATTCTTACATTGTTTATAGGAACTGCTGTGTAAAGTGTAATCCGTATATTAATACTTTAATATTAAGACATTTAACTGCAAGCCAAACAATCATAAATACGATAGTTTATAACAGTAATCAAAAGATTTAAAAGATTCGCAATGCTGCCGCAGATACAAAAGTTAACACTTGCACTAACGAAACTGTTGAGGTGAAATCCTCTATCACCCACTGCAACAGCGATATCTATTGTATAATCTAAAAGTAATAACAATCACAATTGTAGGTTAAAAATGTGTTAGCTTTTATGCCTAGTTCTGAGTTTTAGGCCTAATGTTTGCTTGGCAATTTTATTTTGTAAGTCAAGTAGTAGCTCAGTCGGGCTTGTGAGTTAGGCTTATTCATTCATGCGACAAGGTTTTGGTTTCAAGACTTCAAATCACCGTGGCAACGAGCAATCTTTAAACTATTAGAGGCAGGCATAAAATGAATTATTGTTTCGTGCAGTGATATAAACACGTTGTCTGCTCTAGACTTTCGTTTTATATATACCGCTTTGCCTTGATACGACGATTTCAGGTTTCATATCACTAGAGTAAACGCCTATAATTGCTGCCGTGCTGAAGTGAATTTCTCCAAGCATTCTTATTGCACTAATGTTTGACGTTAATGAAATTCCTTTTGTTTTTTATGGTTATACAGTACTTCTTCCCGTAGTGGTTAAATGCAAAGATCAAATGTTATTATTTCATTGAGTTACGTCGAAAAAGGTTATTAGCTAGAAAGCAACCAAAATTTAATTTGCCGTGTTTTCTGAAGTTCATTTGACTACCACCAGCATGGTGTATGCTTCGTCGGAATTCTTTAACTATTGATGATTGCAAAATAATTTACAATGGTGAGCGTTAGAAATAAATTCGAAAAATTGTAATTTCTTCCGTAATAATTGTTCGATTTACGTCAAATTTTGGCTCAGCAATACTTTTGGGGATATAAAGCGATGTACCATATTTCATTTCCATCCGACCTTTCGTTTGGGCTCCACCCAGACTACAAAAGTGCAACCAACGGACCAACCAACCAACCAATATTTTGCAATTTGGTGTCCGTTGTAGGCTACACTTTGCCAATAAGCACGCTTTAAAACGCGCTTGTTAAGTCAAGAGGTTAAAAAAAAACTAGTATTTGTGACTGGAGGCAACAGTCGCACAACGGATTTTGCCATAGTTAGGCACTTGGCATGATTCAGGCAACTACAGATATTCCCTTAGTCAGGCACCATCTGGTTAAACCTTCGCGACCATAAAGAGAAATCATAGCTTCCAAAACTGTACGTACTGCTCAATAAAAAAGACTAGTTAAATATGCGACAATGAACGTGGGAAGGGATGAGCATGAGCTGCACAGGCTACGTGAGAACTGACTCACATTGTGGTGTGCATCACTGTTCACGAAATGCGAGGTGGAGCGGCGGTGAGTCATTAGTTCGTAGACTGGATAGGCACCTGCATGGAAGTTTCGACCATAAAACAAACGGAGACATAGTGCAAAAACAAGTGTCGAATTTTAGACTGAACCGAGTGTCGAATGATATTTCAAGCGTACCTGAAACCAGATTTTTACATATATTTATACTGCTGCAAGTAACCTGCAGCTGATTTCAGTCCAAGCCATTTATGTTAAGGTTACCTGAGCTGAAAAAATATGTTTGCACTTTGGGCATGTATAATCCTTTTTAAACTCCAACATTTTCACAGTTGTTGTGCGGATAACAGTACCTGTAAGAAATTAAAAAAAATAAAATACCTTACGTGAATTTTTTACACTAACTTACATTTTGGTAATTAGAAAACATGGATGTGGATGCCACAATAATTAACACAATAATGGAATACACTAAATAAACTCAGATTTTTTTTTATTAACAGGGATTGTACGCAGCATTTGTTACCATTTTGACGTCAACTTGAAGCAATTTCAAGGCTTTTTTGTAAAATTACTTTATAATTTACGTTTTTTTTGGCTAGCAGTAGCATCATAGAATTTAATGCTGTACTCACATTATTAATTAATATATCATTTTGAAAAAGGAATGTTTTTTACATTTTGTGCTTTAGGGCAGATCTTTCTTTGTTAAATTTTGCTATTTCATCTTCAGTTTCATCTTTTTTTTCTTGTGTAAGTTTATTAGTTCAAGGCTTTGACAACAAAAACTAAAATTTAAAGCTTTTGAACGAATTGAAGGCTGTGTACAAGACTGTGTCCCGCATGGATGACAAAAACTCTCTTGGTACGAAGTACACACGTTTATTGTCTTCAACTTTTGATTTTCATTTTGTTTTATTTGATTTATAAAGGAAAAAGTCATGCTTACACCACCAGACACGTTAAGAACTACAGTTTTCTGGAGAACACTTAAATTTTCAAGGATAACCATTTCCCTTCTTCTGAAGCAAAAGACGCGGAGGGTTCAAACTGTCATCTCGAGCATTGTTGGTAATCGAAACCACCCTCTTTAGAAACGGCTCCACCACTGATCTCTTCATGTAGATGGGGAGTAGTCTTGTTGGAGTAATACAGCTTCCATCGCTTGTCACGCCTAGAGATCAAGTCAGGGCTGTCAATTTAGACGAAAACGTAAGCAGGTTTAACCAGATTCATACGACGCACCTGGTTACAGGAAAATCTCTTGATGGCAATGGATTCAAGCGCCCGAAGATGTTCACCTTGTTTGGAGTTGGAATTTAGGTGAATGGATGCTTCGTCCCAAACAATTTGGTGTCCGCTTTTCTTTTGATGTTACCGTAAATCGTGAATTAAACGCCCATCGGCTTACGCAGTTAATTTGGCAAAAATCGGGGTTGGGCTTTAAATCAAGCATTATCAATTGTCTAACCTTTCTGGACATCTATTACAGAAAATTCTTTTGAACAATCTCTGAAAGACCAATTTACATTCTTTTAATTGCTGTGAAGAAGGGGGGAGGCTTAGGTGAGAGATGCCTTGTGTAGGTGCTAGGAGCTAAAGGAAGAGTCCACTATTAGTACAGGTAGAAGAGGCCATTAAACATAGCAAGCAGTACTATCTTTATTCACATCATATAACTTTTAGATACCCCCTTTTTTTTTTAGAGAATTTGAGGGGTGGGCTTTATGATGTTTAGACGACCAGTTTTTGAGCCCCGACACTTTGGCCGATTTTACGTACCTTCCGTAATGAACTCCACTATTTCATTGATTTTGACTTTACAGCATTTTAGGGGGTGGGCTTTAGCTTCAATTGGGCTTTTAATACACCATTTATGGTAAACAATTCCATTAACCTTGGCCCCTTTCCGGATGTCTTTCAAATGCTCCTTGAGCCGAACTTCCATTTACGCTGCGTTTCGCCCATATAGATAGCTCCAGTCGTGGCAAGTCAATTTGTAAACAACACTTTCCTGCCTGCACACTACCGGAGGAGGCAACACGGATGATGGGGTACTGCTGGGGATCCTGAGAGGAGCAGGAGGGGGTGGAGGAGGAGGGAATGGAGGAAGAAAACTTGCTTCAGTGAGGTACCTATGTTGGACTGGTTGTCGCGTGGGGAGTTCATAGGAGGAGAGAGATGGGAGACACCACAGGAGAGTTCCCGATTACTGGAATGAAGAAGCTTCTTCAGGTTGGCATGATACCTGTACCTGCACTGCAACCCCTGACGGCGGAGACAGGAATGGACCAAGACCCAGCAGGTAGGTGACATATTCACTAGGATTGAAGTTGTAACCATATCCGTCTCAGTTTCCTCACATGTTCTGTTCCTCAGTGCCATGCCTGCTTTGTAACTTTGTTTATCAGCTTGATTGGAAATCCTCTTTCGAGGAAGGTGATCTTGACTCAAGCGAGGTGTGTCTCAGCCGTCTCCCTGCTAGACGAATGTCCAACTATCGTGTCAGTTCGTTAATGACGAGTGCTCGGAGCACCGGCCGTGGGTGAGCCGAGGAGAAGTCAAGTTTCCTTCCCGTATGGCAGGGGTTCTGGCAAGGAACGAAGCTAAGTGGTTCATTTGCAATGGAGTTTTCTTCGATGGTAAAGCGTATCTCTCTTTGCCATTGGTTCAACTCGTGCAGAATATTCGAACTCTCACCCATTCTGGCGTAACAAAGACATCGCCAGAAAAAGGTGAGAGTATTCTGCACGCATTGAACCAATGGCAAAGAGAGATCCGCTTTACCGCAGAAGAAGAATATCGAGGAAAACTGCTTTTTTGATATGCTCATCACCAACGCAAAAGGGAGACTTAGCTTCACTGCCTACCAGAAACGCTGCCGTACGGGAAGGTGACTTTAACTACTTTTCGACTCTGGTATCAGCAACTTTCAATGCAATTTCGATAACTCGGGAACGGTTAGAAATTGCGCAATGTGGTTTGCGGCGTTTTGCTCAGAAAATCACTGAATATGTTCCTAGCTAGGTTTTAACTGTTGGTTACTATTTAAAAAATGTGTCTTTTCCTAATTATTGGACTTAAGAAAACTACACCATGAATGACAAATTGGGGATATAATTTTGGATATTTGTATCAGTATAGGATCGGTAAAGTTGGTATCAGTGCAGCCTTAGAAGCAATCATTTTTCTTAGTCTCCGTGACGCCTTAGAGATCCGGGACTCGTTGCATGAACGCATGCGAGCCTTAATGCCCTTGAAAACCACAGGCCAATATTCTACCGATCTGACTCTTGACAACAACTTGCTCATGCCCAAGTGTGCTGGACCCGGAAGATCATGCTGCAATTCCGCTGAAACATAGATTCTGAGATCACCGTCTACTTTATCTCTTGTCTCCGCACTTGGGCTTTGTAATACATGAGCCTCTTGCAAACATCACCAAATCCTTGGGGTTTGCTATTGGATTTTCCAACACTTTGCAGTCTTGCAATCCTCTTGTCATGACTCTATAATGTTTTCAGTTCATTTTTATCCATAACCGCCAATGAGGCTGTTGTCTTACAGTCATCAAATGGACAGTTCTTGAAAGTGCAGCTGCAATAACATTTTGTTTCCATGGACCGTGCCTCAAAAATTCAATAACAGCAACTCCCACTTCTGTTTCTTGAGTTAAGGCTGCTACTCTTCCCAAGTCACTGGCATCTGATTCTACTGTGAATGATTTCAAATAGTCCGGCAATCTCAATGCTGAAGAGGCTAAAATTATAATCTTTAGCTTCTCGAATGCTTGAGTATGCTCTTCAGCCCACTTGAACTTGTTTTCGCTCTTCAGCCCACTTGAACTTGTTTTCGCTCTTCAGTGACTGTTGTAGAATACACACAATGTCAGCATAACCCCTGACAAATATCCTAAAATAATTGCACAGGCTAACCATTTTGAACACTGAAGACAACATTAAAGACCTAGGAGTCAATTTAACTTCAAACCTTAAATCGTCAACCCATTGTAATCAGATCACCTTTAAGGCAAAACTGATTGGCTACATGATTAAACGTTGCTTTAGCTCTGGTGATGTTATGACATTGGTCAGGGGCTATAAAATCTACGTTAGACCAATTGTGGAGTATGCGTGCCAGGTCTGGTCCCCATACCTTGTCAAAGATATCATGAAAACTGAATCAGTGCAGAGGTCATTTACAAAAACTCTACGAGGTTGTTACAACCTGTCTTACCAACAACGTCTTAAGTATCTTCACCTTGAGGCCCTTGAATATAGGCGTCTAATAGCGGACCTATGCTTAACTTACTCTATTGTGCGTGGGTTTACCAACATGAACCCTTCTCACATTTTTAATGTTCGTAGAAATAACTATACCAGAAGTCACTGCTATAAACTAACTGTTGCAAAGACTAAATTAGATTGCACTAAGTACTTTTTTGCAAACCATGTGGTTAGCCTGTGGAACGCGTCGCCATCCGAGCTGGTGACTGCTAGTGACATACACCAGTTCAGGTCGGGTCTCCATAGGTTAGACTTATCTACCTCAAGTGTTTCTAACATGTTTAGCATTTAGCGTATTTTGTTTTACTTGGTTTGTATACAATAGCATTTTCCCTCCGACTCGGTAAATTATTTATTTGCTACGTCTTTTTCCTATTTTAATAATTTGGGATAGATGTAGCGTATCCAATTAGATCCCTTCCTGTATTCCCTTTGCCTGTTATTTTTATTATTATTATTTTAATTTTTTATTATCTTTATTAAGATTGACAATTGGTTTTGGCCAAGCTTTAACACTTTGGAGCCTGCCATAATGTTTCGCGCATGTCCGCCGATCCTGACAGTTTTAGCGTCTTACAAAAAAAAATCACAACTCGGTTAGTTTTTCACCAATTGACACAATTTTTTTTTTAGATAGTAGATGAAAGTGCACAGTTTTTGGAAAGTTAGGTGAAAATTAAAAAAAAAAATATTTCTTTTTGTAAAAAAATGAGGGAAAAAACGAAATATTTGTGTTTCGACAAAAGTACGACGAACGCTTACCAGTGACAAACAAATCTGTTCAATCTGGAAAAAAAACACTCCAAATTAGCCATAATAATATTTGTTCAATGCAATAACTTTCTGGCACTGAATTTGAGCCTCTCTGTGGCGTGTTAGTTTCAATAAAATCGCCAGTTTCAGTTTTATTTTCATCAGACAACGCCATGTTGACTTTCACTTCAAAAAGACGCTCCAGCTAGAACCTGAAAACGGAAATTCAACTGCATTGTGCTGCCATCTAGTGATTGAAAAGTGAACTATGTCCAACAAAGACTCTGACTGAGGCACAGCGAACGTACTGCCCTCCACAGTTTTGTATAGCAAATAAAAAATGTGAGACTACCAGTACGACCTTAGGCACTCAGTAGCAATTAATTAAAACGTACCAGTATATCCTTCGGATCCAAAGTGTTAAACTGCAATGCATTTTATATATATATATACAGGGTGGTCATAAAGTCTTTACCTAATTACAACAAAATTGCTGTGTTGAGAGGAATGACAGAAGGCAGAGAAAGATGTACTGCAAACTTCACTCAGCTTTAATGCAGCAATGCCATGAAATATTCCTTGGAGGAATCTAGTTTTGTGATAAATGCTTCTTCCCCATTACGCCATAACATTTTCAAAACAATACAGTACCATGCATAACAATAGCCTGCAATGTCAAACGTCCTCAACCTCACTACTAGGCATTTAACCCACTACAGTGACCTTATTAAGAGATCAACGTAATTAACCATACAACAAATATCATTAAACAAAAACTATGCTAGATACAAACGTAAGGTTTTTTTTGCAAACTCATAAAGTTTTTTTTCTACTAGGTTCGGTGGACGCTACAATCGACTCTAAGCGCTGCAATCGCCAAAAAACAAAAATGGCGTCGTTACAGAGGAAATCTCATTGCATGCCATCGTTTCACACACAAAAAATCAGCAATTTATGGAGCCTACAGACGAGAATGACGTGTACCTTGATATGCTGGAGCTTTTTGTTGCACCACTGTTGCAACAATGCCAGCCATGGATTGTTTCGAAAGACTGTGCGCTGCCTGACTGGGGATTATGAATTCGCAGATTCCTCTACAAAACCCTTCACGGATGATGTAGCTAGCTAACAGCATGGCCACACAGATCCCATTGACTTTTTCTTGTCACGGTATGTACAAAACACCACTTCCTAACAGTGAAACAATAAAGGATGCTATAGCAACAGTAACAGAAGTGATGTTTGCCAATACATGGACGGAAATTGAATATTGCCTTGATGTGCTCCAGGCCACATATGGACTACATGTTGAAGTCAACTATCCTAGTGGAAAAAAACTTTATGAGTTGAGCTTTGTTTTGCAGAAAACCGTAAGTTTGTGTTTAATAAAGTTTTTGTAATCAGGTAGACTTTATGACCACCCTGTACAGTATATACATATTTTTAATTTTATTATATTTTATTAAATTTTAGAAACATTGACAATGATATCCGGCGTCCCCCCCCC
>JAHWFP010109100.1:0-38034 GCA_023313725.1 Lithobius niger | reverse complement strand
CCAAACCACAAGTTCCTAGCTCTAACCGTTAAGAAGTTATGAGAGAAAATGAGAGGCAGAGGAGATTTCTTCATGTTCAAACACAGTTTCTACATCCGTGCACTCACAAGTCCATGTAAACATACCTGCATTTCTTAAGAAACTTGTGCTCTGATAAATATCTGAATATTTGTGAACTGAGTTGTTTCAAATTTTATTTTAAAAGTTGATGATTTGGTAGACTTTGTTCGGTTTGAAAGTGTTCAGTGTTTGGCTCATTTAAGATTTGTTCGGTTTGGGTCGGTTCGGCTGAAAAATTGGTATGCGGTACAGCCTTAATGATTAACCAAAAGTGATATGATAAAAGATCATGTCATTCGGACAAACAGGATCCAATTGAAGCTATCTTCACTTTAGATCATTTTCAAATGCCAGCTGAGCCTCCCAACAGACTTTGCGGATTGTGCCGCAACGTTCTCATCTGGGGCCTGGGAGCTACAGTTAGTATCAAAATTTATCCGAGATTAAATCTTGATGCACCATCAATAATTAAACATACCAACGTTTCATTAACTGGAACTATGGCTGTACCGAACCGAACATGGCCAAACAGATGTTGTTCAGTGCTGTCCAAAAGAAAAGTACTGAACCGAACACATTTCCACTTCTAGTTGAAGGATTTTGATGTTTGAATACACCATTTTGAATGTTTTTTCACCAGGCTTTCTGAGGGTCCAAACCACAAGTTCCTAGTTCTAACCATTCAAAAGTTATGAGAAAAAATGGAAAGACACAGGCGATTTCTTTATACTCAAATTTAATTTCTCTTTACAAGCCCATGTGAACATAACAGTATTTCTTGAGAAACTTGTAGTTTGATTAACATGAATCTTTGTGAGCCAAGTTGTTTTAAATCTTATTTTGCAGGTTAATTGGTTTTGTGTATTTTTGTTTAGTTTGGTTCGGTTCAGTTAATAAATTTGTGTTCAGTACAGCCATAACTGGGACCACATGTCGACTTTAAAAAGTGAAATGGCATTAAAATTTATACCTAGGTGACTAGTGTCGTTGGGACACTATTCTTATAGGTCTAATTCTAACTTTGGAGGAATTTTGACGGGTGCAACAAACTTTCGATGCACCCTCCGTAAAGTAAATAGGAATAGATAAACAGAAACTAACTACAAATTGCAACCATCTTACTTGATTGTCAGTCCATAATGAGCCATTTCGTCATCCTCTTTAAGGATCTGGACAAGCTCTTTTTCATGCTGCATTAAAGCGTAAGACACGAAAACACCTAAAACAACAAAATAGAACTGAGCCTATGTTCACGTAAATAATTACAAATACAAAATAAAAGCAAAATCTTTAGACGTAAGTAATCAGGTGAGAATGGTTGTTTACGTCTGGTTGGGTTCGTTGCATTTGAATCTGGTGCTGGTTGGGAGCGGAGCTTTTGGAAGAACTCCTCATTTTGCTTGAAGCAGAGAAGATAGGCTTGGGTGAACTAGACTGGTGACGGTGGGGCAAGGCGGCGGCTATAAAATCATAAGTGGAACTTGGGCTTTTCCCATGTGGAGAATGGCGATACAGTAGCTTCTAAGGCTCGTAAATGTCTGCATTGGTTGGCGTTGGAGTCAATCATAGGTTTCATTTGATCGCATGCAATTTTAGGCTCTATTGAAGTATTGAATGGATTGGCTACCCCATTATCTTTTGTTTCCTGGCTTAGTGGCTGTAATGTGTTCTCGGATTCTCGAAAGGATGTTTCACCCGATGTAGGGGGCTGGACACCGTTTGCAAGGGACTTCGTAAACTGCACAAGATGCCTAGGGCTGTTTTTAACTAAGACGTCACCTGGGATTTTGGTTGGAGGTTGGAGAGTACATTGATAATCTGTGGTGTTAGTGAGGGGTACCTCTTTGTAGCCAACACGAAACCCCACCTTTTCCATCTCCCAAGCCACCAGATTCTCTAAAAGCCACACATGTATACCACACACGCACTAGTTGTAGAAGAAACGTAAAAGCACCCCTACAAATTCTGACAAATTGTTCCAGATCGGAAACCAACGTGCAAAAAAGGTTTTTTGTGCCCACTTATGAGAATGATAAGTGTTCCAGTTTCTAGGAGTTACCCCATGTAGCTGTAACAATAGATAGCCTAACTTGACTTGAGGTACTCTCCTCCAAAACCCATACAAAGAATCTTGAAGAGAGGTATTTAATTCCACCTCACGAGTGCCTCCACCACAGAAACTGTACCTTAAGCTCACGTACCGTTGTTCATGTCAGATTCAAACATTCAACAATCTTCTTGGCGAACTGCGACTACTTTTTTTTACTAAGGAAAATTGGAAATTAAGCCAACAGCGAAAATCATACACTAGAAATAACGTAGTTCAGTATTTCTAGTGTATGATTTTCGCTGTTGGCTTAATTTCCAATTTTCCTTAGTATTATTTCCAGCGATTTGGCTTTTATTTCTCCTTTATTGAGCCTTGTAAGTGTATGATTTGTCTTCCCTCTCCATTGACTATGGCCGAGTGAATTTCGGTCGAATGGAGCCCTGGTCACGGTTGTGACCTTCATAACGGGTTCAGTGAGTTATCTTTATGCCAGTTGAGGATGTGGCCATAGCGACTAAGGCGCTATGCAAGTGATCTGGGGGCGAACTGGGTAGCTGGTTCGAATCCGGGTCATGCCACTCTGACGAAACGTAAGAGCATAAAGGTGGCTTACTGAACTACGTTATTTCTAGTGTATGATTTTCGCTGTTGGCTTAATTTCCAATTTTCCTTAGTATTATTTCCAGCGATTTATGTCTATTTATTCCACTTTTTTTTGTGCGTAGCTCCCCTAGACCTAAGTAACATAAAAGTCAACAGGGAGCCAACTTCATGCTCAACTTTGTAACCAAATACAAAGTCCGTGTTAGGGGCTCAACATTATGCGCAATTTTGGTCACAGAATTGGCCAAATCACTGCAGAATACTTACTTAATCGTTACAGAAAATGTTGCACAACATGTAATTAAGTATTGGTCGAAAATACAGATCCCTGCATAAAGTTCACTTTTTCAAAGATTCACGTAAATGAATATTTACACTACAGGGATGAGAGTCACTCTGAGCAAAAAAAAGAAAAGGCAAGAAAACAGGTTAATGTGTAGGTTTTTCAAGTGTTTTTTAAAATGTAATTTTAGGTGGTTTGCAAAGGCCAAAAAAGTAGGAAATTTGCCAAAGTCAACAGGGATCAACAAGAATCTCATCCCTGCACAACCAAAAAAAGAAAAACTGGGAGATATTTTTAAAATTTTTACATACTTTTTGGAAACTGCAGGCATGGGCTGGCCCATCAGGAAATCTGCAGTTTCCCGGTAGGGCCCTTTTCGAAAAAAAATTATTTTTAAAAATTATCCTGGCTTTTATTTTCCTCTTCAGCACGAAACGCAAACAAAGCCATTGCCCTATAACCCTAGAATCAATTTACACGCTCGACTGTTGTGTTGGGTTGCATTTACCATTTTAAGGGAGCCACGCGAGACCACCACCACCCCATCATCAACTGTTCGCATCCGTGATAAAAACAGTTTTTTTAGTGCATAGGCTTAACCTAGGGATGTGGGGACTGGGGAGATCCTTATAACAAAATTCAGTAACCTTCCCCATCAAAAACCTGCCCAGTGTGCCAGACAAAGGTGCCTCAAGCCTTTAAAATATGGTGGGGCAAAGTTCTGAAATTCCCCCACCCGGATATTTTTAATCAAATCTGGTAATGTAATTTGAACACCCACATAGTCCGCTAGCCGAATCCCTGGGGTGTTTTTTTTTTAATAATTCAAAAAAATGAAAAAAAAATGCGTTTATATGTCTGACACTGAGTGGAGCTGGGTCCAAGATTTTTTTTTTAATCGGGAAGATGCTATGTCATGGCTGGTCTGGTCATCAGGGTGTTGGCTATCTAAAGTAAAAACTATAATAAACTTTTTATATCTTTAATTTTCATCACTAGTGCGACCAAACAATCACCCTCGTAAGGGCTTGTAGTCACCCTTTCTAATAAATATGTGATGTGTAGTAGCTTACATTGCTGTGCGGGCGTGCTTTCAGTGCGTAAGGAAAGTCGCGTCACGCAACGTCTACGCTAGCAGTTTACTTCGTTTTCAGCATGCCGCCAACTCGCAGCCTAAATAACAAAACTATGCGAAGTTACTGAAACGCAAATTAACCAATTATTTTTAATGGCCATTAACTGGACAAAATAATAAAAAATAAGCCAGACTAGCCATGAAAACTTACTATAGAGCAATTTATACTGGAAAAAGTGGTGGGGCCACGACCCTCCATCCCTCCCGGCTCCAGCGCCAAAAAAAATCTCTTGGTTGGAGAGTCTAGGAAAATGCACAAAAACTACCACGATGAACTCCAAATGTTCACTTAAATTAACAACCTCACAACTAGACTGACTTCAGCAAGCTAAAAAGTAGAAACTACTATGAATAAGAAATAAAACCCAGCAGTAAGCAGAGAGAGCTATTGACACCACGATACCCACAAAGCTACCAGTTTTTGTAACTGTAGGGTGTGAGATGGAAGGGAGTACGGTATCCAGCCTCTGTTTGAACTGGAGAACTGAGGTTGGTTGTTTGTATGAGGCTCCATACTACTGAATGTTAGGCAACCACAAGCAGTGGTTTCTGCTTTTTAGCTTGCTGAAGCCAATCCGATTTTGAGCTTGTTGATATACCACCCCCAGAAGCAGAACATTTTCAGCCGGTCTGCGACAAGCTTTTTGCAAACTAAAAACGGTCTGCGGGAAGAGGAAGGTGTCTGTAGGTGGCAGGAAGGGTGTGAAGGTGGAATTTTGCATTGTGCAAAATTTTGAGAGGCCCATTTGGGTTCATGAACAATTTTCTTGTAAGAACTTTTTTCCTAGACCTTTGTAAGTTGTTTTTGCTAAATAACTTGAGAACGACCAAACCTAGCGTTATGACAATAGCACCATTCAAAAGCTCTCGTAAAAACGGTTAAAACGGTGTATTTGAACGTCAAAATCGGTCATTTTTGGGCGAAATTATCTCAAAAAGACCAGGAAAGAAAAAGTGTAGGATAAATCGTACTGCAACACTACCAGCCGTACTGCGACGTAGCGCCGCGCGTCGCTCTGATTCTGCTACAGGGATACCACCCACGGTGCCTAGGCTCTCATCCAGAGTATTCCCTAATGACGAGCCCCAACAAGGCTGAAGCAGTGTGTCCAGAGATCTCTTATGGTTGAGAGCAGCTTGATTTTTTTAAGTGATATCGACTGCCTTGAGGGTGTTCCAACGCAGACTTACTATGGGACTTCCGGGTTTCCGTGACATTTGTTACTCAGAAAGCCTTAAAAAGGCTGGACTGGAGCTACTTGAGTTACGCAGAATCAAATTTGATAAAATCTTAACCAACAAGATCCTACACATGTGAGCATATCTGTCAGCTTGGACCCTTTTTTGATTGTGCACCTTGCATCGGTCGAAAGGGGTCATAGCTGGAATCTCGCAATGTCAGCCTCGTCTACAAACTCTCGCCGAAACTTATTTTCGGCGCGAGTTATTCATGTTTGGAATGCTCTTAGCAAGTTTACCGGAAACCAAAACACTGTGCAGGGATTTCGTCGCCACTTCAACATGGAAAATCTTTATCCATTCTCGAAGCGTTCTTGGCCCGAGGGTACTTAATTTTCGCCCATTACTCCTCATTTTATGGCACGGTGTTAGTGGCTCACCGCCCTTCCATGACCCTCCCATTCCTATAGGTGGCAACGATTATTATTATTATTATATCACTTTCTCATAGATTGACATCACTGTCATTTTACTTTGGTTCTAGGGAGGATACACAAAACCAAAAGATTCCTAACAGTCAATTGCAGGCGAATTTTCGGTGACCAATTTTCTGACACATTCTTCAGGCCAAGCCCAGAGTTCTTCACGCAACGGCAACAACCAAACGTCAACGGAAAAACAAATCGGTGATTTTCTCAGTGGAACTTAGCTCCAATAGTGCAGTACTAGTTGTTGGAGGAGGTACAGCCCTCTTCCTGTGTTGTTGCTAGGAATGGTTTCCACTGGATTTTGAATTGGTGTACTAAGTCTGGGGTAGCAATCTGCATAATTTTTGGGTAAGCAGGTGCCTGCTCATTAAGCAGAGGGATTTTATTTCCTCTACCGTGTAAAATAGAAAGGCAAAAAATCTGTTGACGCTCAAATTTAAATTAAAAAAATATTCATCAGTATTTTGCGAATTTTTTATAGGGATTTTATCCCTACAGAAGTAAAATATGGCGCTCCTATCTTCTTCAGGCTTAAATAAACGTGCTTCTTCAGTTATCTACATCGCTGTTGTGCTAAGAGATTCCTCGATCAGCTAGCACAACAGCAATGTAGATAACTGATGAAGCACATTTATTTAAGCCTGAAAAAGATAGGAGCACCATATTTTACACCTGTATGGACAAAATGCCTATCGAAAATTCGCAAAATACTGGTGAGTATTTTTGACTACGAGTTTGAACGTCCACAGATCTTTTACCGTAGTTACAGAACATTCAAAGTACGATGGCTGCATTTTTCTATAAAATAGAACGGAATTCCAGTGCTCACAGATGATCTTCTTTTCCAGAGTTGGAATGAAAAAGCATCTTTGTGCTTTCCCAGTATCTGGGCTCGGCCTGAAGAACTCTGGGCTTGGCTTGAAGAAAGATGGCAGAAAAGTAGCTACAGAAAATTCACCTGTAATTGATTGTTACAAATCTTTGGGTTTTGCGTATCATTTTTTTTTTTGAGTAGAATTTACTTTTCCGTGAAGCTAACAACTACCGTTCGCTTTCTTCAGAAGTTGCTCAACACCCACCAAAACTTCTGAAATTACCAGGCAAAAGTTCGCACAATTCAAATGCACTTACACATGTGCACTTGAATTGTGCCAAGTTTTGCCATGTAATTTGACGTTTTAGTGTGTTGAGCAACTTCTGAAAATGGGGAACGGTAAGCTTAGTTGTAAGCTTCACGGAAAATTTAAGTGAACATTTGGATAAATTATTAATCGTGGTGGTTTTTGTGTCTTTTCCACTCCTGTTGGTTTTTACACCACTATAAAAACTGGTTGCCGGTATTTTGTGAATTGGTTGGTGGTGGTGATGGTTGTTTGTGTGACTGGACCCGTGGCTGTTTTGTTCCCTACAAGTAAATAATTTTTTTACGGCTTTTTTTATACAGTGTGTAATGCGTATTTAAAAAGTAAGCAGCAGAATAATTTTGATGGTGTCTGTCACGGTCATCAGATTCTTGGCCAAACAACGGTTCCCTCTAGGTCACATCCCATCCCATCACCCAGATTTCATGACTTTTCGTTGGCTGACAACAGACTGATCACTCTGTATTAGGCTACCGTAAGTGCTTCTAGTGGTGATGAAATTTACACTGTATACAGTATGGGGCTAGAGCACACCCCACAACCATGCAACCAACGCGCTACCATCTAAACCAGAAAACGGTTTTCAAGGTTGTGGATGGTGGATATAAGCTTTTGAAATAAGTCAATAACCGTAGACTTAATCTCAGTGTGAAAAAATAAACCATCTTCTACTTTGAATGTTCGAAATCAATCGATCACAATTTTAACGCTCAAATTCAAAAACAAAAATACTCTTAGTACGGTATTTTGCGAATTTTCGATAGGCCTAATAGTCTAATGGACTATTAGGCCTATCGAAAATTCGCAAAATACTGTACTAAGAGTATTTTTGTTTTTGAATTTGAGCGTTAAAATTGTGATCGATTAATCTCAGTGTGGCGTTCAAAAGCTCATGATGAAATTCCCTGACTTTTCCAGGTTTTCCAGATCAATCCTAACACTTTTCCCTGATTTTTTATTTTTTTTTTTTGGTCGAAGGAAGGTGCAGTACAGGACTAAACAAATTTTTTTCACATATCACTCGAATGCATTAACTGTACTGCATTGTTTTGCAAAATCAAAAACTGCAGTCCTAATGGTATTGGTAAAGAGCAGGAAAAGACCATAATCTGAACAAAACTAAAAACTCACTTGTACTTCGAGTTCCGAATTCGGGATTAGTTTGCTAGACCCCGTTCGGAGCGCAAGAGAAAAAGTACAACGAAAAGAGCTTAATTGTTAGTTTCTCAGCTGCTCACCAGAACACGCCATTGTCGCTTAATTAACGGATTGGTGCTTGGACCACCACTCACACCGTGGCGTCACCAGCCCGTAAATCGTTTCATTTTTTTGAATTTTTAAATAATATATGCTGGCTGTCGTGTAAAGCCCCCTTGAAACAAGTGCGTGCTTCCTTTGTCTATCGTGAGGTGTATTTGAGTAAACAGTAAACGAAATGTGATGCCACCTGGTGATGAAATGTTGCTAATTCGGAATTCGACCCACATGTGTCCGGAGCGTACGCTCAAGTGAAATGAAGCGAATCGTGTTCGATTCACCAACCAATGCGGATTAGTTTTACTCGGATACGACCCCGTTTACCTCGGATGTGTCCACCCCGTTCGCAGTGCATTTGGCATTTAATCAGCATATATGCGGGTTAAAGATGCGCTCCAAACGGGGTATTACATGTAACGTCCCACATTACTTAGACCTTAAGGAGTTTTCGCTTTATCATAAATGAAACAAAACGGAAATGAACTTTTAATTGAAATTAAGTGAAGGTTTTAGAAGTAAAAAATTACATCCAAATTAACTATTCTTTATAGGTGAAAGATTTTCCGGAAAATGTTCAAATCCCCGGATTTTCGGTAAATATTTTTCAAATTTCCTGAATTTTCCAGACTTGGTAAATTCCCTGAATTTTCCCGGTTTTCCAGGTAGAACGCCAACCTGAATCTACATATTCAAATCAAGTGTCGTAGACAGAAGACATAACGAGACGAAAGGTAGCCCTAGCTTTCCCTGAGGCTCCCACAGGGGCTCGTCACAAAGGAAGAGTAAACCGGCAGGATAAAAAAAAAAAAAAAAATCCACAACAACTCGTCTGCCGGCTTACTCTTATTTTGTGACGAGCCCCTGTAGAGGATCCCCTCACAGATTAATGAACACTCCTCCACCTCCTCCTGTCCATGTCGCGTACCTTCTCCTAAAGAATGACCTAAACATAATCAAAACATAACAAACCATGAAACACCGGTGGGTCCATTTTTTGCAATTCAAATGAAAATAAACACATTATTTGTTTTTCAAATCGCTGGTTTCGAGCACTTCATGTCATTCTGCCAACATTCGAACTTGGAAACTTTGACATCTCGACAAGATGTTGATCTCGTTTGTCTTCCCGCCATAATAACTCGACCAATCTTTTCTGGGTGATGAAACACTTGCGTAGGTTGAAAGGTGCACTATGGGGCTGAGTGGCTAAAACAAATGATTTAGCAAACAGGTAAACTACAGATTTTTATTTATTTTTTGATTGAACAACAGGACCAATAACAATCTGCTAACTTTAAACGTTTGCATGCGATTTTTTTTTTAGCAGTAACTATACTACTACTATTCCAAGGTCTTTGGTAACGTTAGCGCGCCTCAAACCCACAGATCTACTACAATTTAACTTGTACTACTTAAATATTGCTTTATGTTATAATCGGTAAAATATGTCAAATTGGCAGCTTTAAAGGGATTGGATCATCGGATGGCAAGATAACTGTGGATTGAGAAATAAGAACTAGCCAGACAAGAACAAGACTAAGAGCAACCAAAACAGCCGACGAGTGCCACTTGTAGTTATTCTCATCGTTTAAAATTCAACCAATCAAATTAGCCGATTCATTCCAGTTTATTGTTCAATGTTGTCCAACGAGGGCGCAACAGCCGCATCTAACGCCAGATTCGTTTGAGTTTGCACAGTGGTATTTTAGCTATTCCTGTTTGTGATCAACAACTGCTTCATTTAAAAGCCAAAGTAAGATCCAACGAGGATTGAGTTTTCTATGTGCTGTGTTCATTTCTATAAATTTCCTTTAAACGACGGAACCGTTAGACTTTGTAATCGTTACACATTTTTGTGCTCGTTTTCCGTTAAGCCTACAGAAGCTATTGCGCTACGACTATTATTTTCGCTTTAACAACCCCGTGATTTTTTGACGACACACATTAATATGAGCATAGAGATGTGAGGTAAACTATACGTTTCCCCCAAAGATTTTCTTGCGTGATTTAATCCGTTATTGATGCGTGGTTGCATTACCTTGAACGTTTCTGAATTAAAAGAACATAAATAAACCACATAGACACGTCATGCACCCATCATAATGTCTTATGTGACGTGGAATGATTAAGGTTTTAAGCGTCATGCAAACGTAAGCTAAACTCGTGTATGCACGTAAATCCGCGTTGTGCCCAGTGGTTAGGAAGCTTAGATGGAATAGTTATCAATCGTCGACCAGCGTCGTATTTGGCGATCCGAATGTAAACAAATGGCTCATGGGAAGCAAAGGGGTCTCCTCACCGATCTGCTTTATGTTGCGTTGGAATTACCAAAAATGAGCAGCTGAACAATTTGTTCTCGTATCATTTTTGGGGCAAAGTCTTAGTTTGGCCCTCCTAAATTATCGAAATTTGTTCCCCGCATTGGCGGAGTACGCAAATCACGGCGCATTACCTTGTAGCAGATTCCTTTCGGAGTCGAGAAGGAATCCCTATTTTTCTTGTGTTCAGATATTTTCCACACAGGTTGCCGAACAGTATTTTGATGGTTTGTTAGGTCCGCAGCTTAGGGGAAGAATAACGATTCTTTCCGATACACTTCTGGTTGTGCCAGAATTACCTCACTGGATCCATCGAAAAACTTTTTCCTATTCCATTTTTGTGGCAAAGGCTTCATTTGGCCCAAGGAAACCTTTGAAACTTACTCTGGCTCTTAATCACCACGTTCGCTTGTGCCCCACTTACGGAGTTTGCTTTACACCCATCAGTGAGTCATAGTCACCTTGCATAGTCCGAGAGGAGCCACTATTCCATTCCACCTGCTTGGAAAATCATTGCTTGCATAAAACCAGTCAGGACACCCAACACTTAACACATCCTCTTGAGTAGGGATGCACAGGATATAAAATTATCCGAATGCTGATTATATAACCTGCCGAATTCGGCACCAAACAATTCACATATTCGGCCAAATACCGAATTATTAGTTGACTAGATTTCCTGGTGATAAAACGTGACAAAACGGACCAGCCATCTGGGACCTACATGAGGTCTCCCATTTCACGCAAGTTGCAATACTCTACTTATTCGTTCTCTTGATCCCCCTTCTTTGCCCATCAGTATGTCGGTGGTGCACTGAACTAGCTTAGGTTAGAAAGTCTTCGCTCTTAGGCAACTAATAAAAACCTCGTTGATAACCATAGGTCTAAGAGAGTCCTTCACAGGACGTTGGCATATTGCTTTCACGCTATAAAATTTGTCTCCGAGCCTGAGTGAGAGACAGCAGGCTTGCATGTTCAATTTTCACATTTATAAATTTTCAGATTCGTAATAAGCAAACTGTCTTTACCCCCTGTAGCTGTAGCGTGGAATGGTAGAAGCTTTTAGTCATAATTTTGCACGAGGGGGACGCAATCCTCCCAGCAGTGCTCGTCATCTCATTATCATCTTAAAACAAGACTCGATCAAGACATGTTTACCAATGGGGTACCCCCTGTAGCTCAACAGTAAGTTAGTGACGGATTCCCCCACCCCTCCCTGCTTCATTTTCGTGATTTACTGTACTACATTAGGCTATATTAAAGACTGTCACGTACGCAAAACCAAAAATCGTCCAAGTTCCACAATTCAAACTTGCAAATTTTCGACTCTTCAGGCAAGAGTCGTGAGACTTGCACAACTCTTGTGGAAGTCTCATGACTCTTGCCTGAAGAAGACTATCAGTAGATAGTCGACAATTTGAATTGTGGAACTTGGGCGATTTTTGGTTTTGCTTAAGTGACAGTCTTTAATATGAACTTCGGCCAAAGTAAAATTGACGAATTAATGGTATTTTCGACGTTAGGCTAAATTACTACTAAAAATAAAATCCATTTCTGGCTGCGAGCACTTTGCACCTCCATGCCATGTGGTCATGAAAGTGTGTGTGGTAGGCTGCTCATGTCTGCTAGGCAACTGAACGCTACCAATATGGGTAGTTTGTTTTCAGTTTTGAAGTTGGCTGTCGTTGACGGCAGGCTATAGTTTCTGGTTTTAATAAAAAAAAAAAAGTTTAATGGACCGTCATGTAAGTTAAGTATGGCCTGGGCTAAATTAAAACTTAGTTGTTAGTGAAGTCCATATTTCTGATGTTTTACTGTATTGTTTCCTTGTAGGGCTTGACTTCACGTGAACTCAGTTTTCAGAATTAGATGGCTGTGCATCATTCAGATGCTTATATGGTGAAAGCAATGTGTAGCAACGTGAAGGTAAGTGAAGGAAATTTAGGTACAGAAAATTCTGAACCACTAATACAATGGGGCAAGGGATTGAGAGCTTTTAACTTCCAGACTTTGCTCCCATTAGACCTATGGTATTTCTCATCAAAATGTTTGCCATTGCATTTCCTATGTAGCACGGGCTACTGTGATGGTTCGAGTTTTAAACTTTTTTTTTTCACGTCCATCCGAAATACTTCTAGAAAAAACTGTTACTTCAGTTACTTTATTTTGACTGTGATTCATAGGACCAAGAACCCTATAAATTCTTGATAGTACTTAACAGTGGAATGCGCTTTGCCAAACTCTACAAGATTCTGTAATAACAGCATGGACGAAGTTTGACAAGCTTAATTCCACTGTAAGTACCAGAAGAAAACTATCAGTAGATAGTCGACAATTTGTAAGTTTGAATTGTGGAACTTAGACGATTTTTGGTTTTGCGTAAGTGACAGTCTTTAATATGAACTTCGGCCAAAGTAAAATTGCAGAATTAATGGTATTTTCGACGTTAGGCGAAATTAAAACTAAAAATAAAATCCATTTCTGGCTGCGAGCACCTCACACCTCCATGCTATGTGGTCATGAAGGTGTGTGTGGTAGGCTGCTCATGTCTGCTAGGCTACTGAACGCTACCAATATGGGTAGTTTGTTTGTTTTGGGTAGTTTGGTAGCCACCTGCTCATTACTCGGCAGGCACTGCCCCCTCTATCATTTGGGGCCAACAAAGTGGATTGTGCCCATGCTCTGCTTATGCAAAAATACCAAATCGTGAGGGAAAATTAGGCTACAAATTGCTGGAGAAGTGTACCAGCATATGAAACCCCTGGGACTCGACACCACGACCTATCAACATTGCTGGATATGTGATTTTGCCTTAATCCCTGTGATGTATGCTGTTTGAACTCTGAAAATGAGATATTGATTATCGAACGTAGGCTACATGGCGCATGTCTGACCAGAAACAAAGTACAAAATATTCTTGTCGTAATCTTTTTAAGTCTTTACACTCCTGAAATTAGTAATTCACTTGCAAAATTATGTAGCTAGCCTAATTAAATTGTGTGCACATTTAATTCTCCCGTTTCTGATACAAATGTTGTTGCAAACCCCCGTTGTAGTTCCTACTCCAGTAGTCAAATGTGGTGTTACCTACCATTGTGGACAATTATTTTGATGCAACTTGTCTTTTTTAAAAAAAACTGTATGGCCAGACAGTTTAAGGATACTAAACCCTTCATCCACGAAATTAAATCACAAGTTGTTACCAACTTGGAACGCGATGTGCACTTCTCACAATTACAAGATGGCCTGCCTACGCGCTACTGAAGGCATTACCCTCTACTGGCGTCGGTATGTTCTGTCATCCCAACGTATTGCGTGAGAACATAGCCAGGGTTTGTACAGATACTGGAAATACTGGAATATATTTGAAATTAAATTTTTATCCTGGTAAATACTTGAATTTTTAACTCAAGCTAAACTAATGGTTTTCTTCTGCAAGTAAAACAAATTTGTCATAATTATTATACTTGTTGTACACATTGAAATATACTGGAAATATACTGAAAAACTGTAATAAAAATATACTGGAAAATACTTGAAAAACAAAACTGATGTGCTGTACGAACCCTGCATAGCGCCAGCTTCGGATCGCAAAGTTGTGGATGCTTCGCTCCTTGCATAGGTCGTGGCTACGTCGCCGCTTTTAGTTTCTGCCTTGCAGGCATCGTCGTTTGCCCTTCAACCAGAATTTTATAGTCAACGCCACTGAGTATTGCTGAATCAAAGCGAACGAGTCGACCTGAATACTGCAACACCTAACACATCCAAGTCTGCTAGACGGTAAACATGAATCTAGTGTAGTAGGAGAAAAGGGTGTGCAAAATTCACAAAAAAAGAGTAAAGCTCATCCCTGTTCGCCAAGTGTGGGTTGAGGCTTCACAGTTGCCAGAGAAAAGGGAGCTTGTCCAGCCAGAACAGCCACTGGCATTTCTGGCGCTGGTGATATGGATAAAAATCATCCATCCAGAAAGGACGAAAGTAATAAAGCGAATTCGAGTGAAGTCCCTGCGTTGGGCGACACCCACCGTAAGCACAGTATTGTATTATGTCGATGTCATCTGAAGCAAAATCTAATTCGTAGTCTTATCCCAATTCCGAGGAAGAGAAATGGAAAGGCACTTTTGTTGGAGTCGATTTATACTCTTACACAAACGGTTTGTCTGTCTGTCATGGGTTTGTGCCATAACGTTTGAACGAATTATCCGATTTCTGTCAAATTTTGCAGATGTTATGCCACATGTCTAGATACAAGTTCAAAAATGGGTATAAGCTATCAAGGGAATACTCCACTAGAAAAGGTAAAAAATTGTCGTTCGTAGCAGACGCATTGAGGTCATACAATTTGTAAGCTGACTGACGTCTTCCATTGACCGACCAATGGCTGGCACCTCTATAGCGTTCGTCAGCCTACTGACATCACCTATCGACCTACCAATCGCTGGCAACTATAATTATAAATAAATAAATAGTAAATAAACATAATAATAATAATAATAATACTTAGTCTAGGTCTTTAATGTAGACACACTGCCTCGAAATTAATGGATATCAAAAGCGCCGCATGTGAAATTAACGTATACAGGCTACTCGTTTGGACAATCGTTCATTTAAAACAAATGGACTCTTGCTATAATTGGTTTTAACAGGTTTGTTAATGTTGATCAGGCAGGTATCTGTGAGATCTTAAGAAATTCTTAGCAAAATTAATTCCTCTCTGCCCTACAATAACCTTAGCATTTGCACTAACACTGCATTAGTAATTCAACATGTTATATGGTAGATTAATTAAAATATGCAATTGACGTATGCAGTTGGAAAGGCAAACATACCAACAGGACACTACTAAAAAGTCTGAATGTGTGGTGTACTGAACAGTATATTGTATAGGCCTATTATGCGTTAATGTGCCTTCATGTGGAGGGAGGATAGGAATGTTCAAGTAACGTATGTAGTAAAAGGAAGAGAGCCAGTTTCCACAACCTGCCTTCAGCCACCATACGGCAGCGTAGTGGTGAGTGTGACACAATTGACATCGGTGAAACGCGACTTGGTGTCGAAATCGTGTAAGATAACATATGGCTAACAGCAGCAGTGAGGACAGAGAAAATGGCGTCACAGCTTACTACTTGGACACACATCAAATTGATTGGGAACATGCCAGAACATTGATTTCTTCTAATATTGCTAGAGCTAGGAATCTAGATGCTTGAAATCTATGGACATTTTTAGCAAAGAAAAACATTGGTGAATATTCAACCTCCGTCTGATCCATTCCTAACCTCGTCCGAAAAGACCTGTACAACAGTCTTACGAGAATGAGCGGCAAGAGACAGGATGTGGAAAGTGTTTTTTATCCTGTATTTCTGCTATATGAAAGGTTGTATTCATATTGTTTTCACAAATTGTTTTTAAAAGGTAAAATTGACCAATATTTTGATTTAATTACTAAATATTTAATCGTCACAACCCTACTGAGAGCCATCTTTGTAATTTTGTTAGGCCTTAATAAATGTATTTTTTTATCCATATTCTAAGTATTTTCCCCCTTTCCCTGTTTCATTGCAACTCTCATGTTTTTCTAAATGCTTCTTCTACTTGCAGATGGAGTTTGACTTGGCTAAAGCTAATTTCTTGGAAATACAAGATGCGATGGATACATTTCACGGCTATCTAAAACGCATGGAGCAACTTGAGAAACAGAACCCCAATAATGGTAGGCTAACTGATAGTGATAACTGTTTGTTAGTTGATTGT
The DNA here is from genome assembly GCA_023313725.1 of Lithobius niger. Classification (NCBI taxonomy): domain Eukaryota; kingdom Metazoa; phylum Arthropoda; class Chilopoda; order Lithobiomorpha; family Lithobiidae; genus Lithobius; species Lithobius niger. The sequence goes on along the minus strand of JAHWFP010109100.1, from coordinate 21,765 downwards.
TTATTAATTGATTAGTGCTTACAGCTAGTTGTCAAATATTGTCAAAATTGTGGGTATTTTTTTCACAAAAAGAAAATCAAGCCTGCCCGCCTGCTGGTAAAAAAAAATGTTTCTATTTGCCATTCGGAATATTCATTACCTAGAGCATTTTTTTCCAGAATTCTGTCTTTCCCTAGAGGTTTTTCAGTTGTTCAGGTCAGTCCAGCTGTGTAACTAATGTTAGTGCGCATGCGTGAGCACACTCCTGTAATAGTGCCGAGGCGCGGCCGGTTGCCATCTTTTTTTCCTTAAGCGCTCCACGGTGTGGACATGCTTTCTTTTTATCTGCAGGGGTCGTAGAGTTCCTACTTTTTCCTTATTTCCTACTTTTTTGTATTCGTTCCTTATTTTCCTACTTTTTTCCAGTTTTGAGATGTACTTCCTACTTTTTTCAGCTACGCTTATTTTGTAGTACTTCCTACTTTTTTCAGCTACGCTTATTTTGTAAATCTAAGTGTAAATTAGTGACATAACGTATAAGATTTGAGCTCAATAAATCAATAAATAAGGCACGAACATCGTTGACACACTTGACGGTCCCTGAGCTTGTTTACAATGCAACGAGGCATTCTGCGCGTGTGCTGTAAAAGCATCACTTCCGGTTCCGCATCGAGCAACGGTTTCGTTTTCGCAAGTCCACTGTCAAGGCGTGAATGTTGCTCGATCTGTGCTCGAGCCAAGGATAAATTTTGGGGTAAGTGCTTAGCCTACTATTAGTTTTCATTCTCAACTGCTAAAATTTCGTACTAGCTGCTGTTTGTAATTTCGTTTTTCGGTACAATGAATGCGTATAAAGAATGTAAGTGTTTCTGTATTGGGCTTGCTGAGCCAGCTGTTAGTGATGATACACCGACGGAATGGTTTTATCGCACATTTATTTATATCCAGTATATAAAGCGTCAACTACGAGAATATCTTAGGAAGGTTAATGAGCTAGAATTGTGTTTAGCAGTATTTCATTGGTCTAAGTGTAACCGTAAAAAATATGTACTACCACTGCAGATAGGTTATATTAGGCACGTTGTTGGCCGTGGCCGCCGCCATTTTCCCCTTAAAACATCGCGGGTCAAAATTTTTTATGTTGATTTCAGGTCTTACGACAAAAATTTAATTTGTATTTTTGAGAAATCTTGACCGATTTTAACATTCAATAAGACCATTTTAACCAGCTCGAAACGAATTTTTATGGCTTAGGCCCTATATTTCAAGACTATCTCGAAACGACTTTGGAGTTAGGGTTTTTTTTTAATGCCTTTTTACGTCGTCGTCCTCCCCCAACCACAGCCTTTACAGCCATGCTGGTATTGTGAAAACATTTAACAGAGGTGCAGTCTTGCTGAAGACAATGCTTATATTTCACGTCTCAGTGGAGATTATTACAATATTGTCCGCAATTTGGGTATTTTTTTCAGTGAGAAATGAAAAATCTTTTAAAGTGTTGAGAAAAAAGTGTAGCCTACTAAAAATTCTAGAGTTCTAAATAGGACCTTGTCAGACTACCCCCCCCCCCCCTCAGGGGTCAGGGAAAGTCTGGAGAAAAAATGGAAAATTGGCTAAAAGTCAGAGAAAGTCAGGGATTTTTTAATTTAAAAAAATGGGGCAAGAAGGTAATAGCAAAGCAAGTGGAATTTGCGAGACCACACGGTTCATTATAAAAACGACATTCTAAAAATGAAAAAAAGGTTCTAAAAAAAACAGTATGTTGTAAAAACGAACTGTTTTTTTTTTAGAACCGTTTTTTTCATCTTTTGAATTTGGTTTTTAGGATAAACTGTGTGGTCTCGCAAATTCCAGTTGCTTTGCTACTACTTTCTTGCCCCATTTTTTAATTAAAAAAAAATGGGGAAAAATGTGCAGTTGACTCTGTGTAATTAAAAAAAATGTTTAAAGTAGAAGTGTTTTGGTCAGGGATATTTGAAGAAATTAGTCAGGGAAAATTAGGGATAGTCAGGGATATTCATTTTCAGATATGAGTGTAAACCCTGTCTTACAAGCATCACCGATCTCCCCTTTCGGCTTCCTCGAAGCGACGTCGCAGCTCCTCACACTCCCTTAACTGCTCTGCGTCCTCTGCCGCAAATCGTGTCTTTTGTCGGCCTTCGACTCCCCCCTTCACGGACTCATCAGGGAATGTCGGCAATGGTCTTTTGGCAGTCTCGTCCTTTAGCCCTGGATTCTGACAAAGGTGAAGCATTGAAGTTAGACAAGGACTCCCCCCCCCCCTTCCCCCCAGCCCGGCGTGACACATGGTTCTTTCGTCCGTTCGGCGATGGCTTAGCTAATCCGAGGCGTTTTGAAACCTATGCTAGTTCTTAACGGCTGAAGCTAAAATGGATTTCGAAACTGCCGTTTAAATTTCACATAAGAAGATTGAGGTTCCTTCGGCTGTTTTAAAAGTCAACGACAAGATCCTTCTTCTCGGTCTTCGTGACGCCTCTCAAACTGATGTACCTAACACCGCCATCAACATCTTATGTGAAAAGCTGTCGACCGAATCCAGCCGCCGTGACGCCAAACATCTTTACTTCCTGATTGACCAACTCTTCAAAATGGCATCCTTCACCACTTTTCACAGAATCAGTTGTCTAACGAAAGCCATTTTTAACTCCACGCTTCTCCTCCGTGACGTCGCCCTGAATTCCGCATCGAACATTAATGACTCCACAATGCATGAGCTAGGAAATCAACCTCTCCACGAATCTGACACCCTCTTTTCGTGGACTTGCACCTAAACTTGCTTTACACCTTGACGTCTCTCGGAAACCGAAAGAAATCATGTCAAAGCAGCAACCCAAGCCTTTCCCAAAGCCAAACTTCTAAACCGTTTCGCCAAGCCAACAGGGATAACTGGCCAAGGCAGCGAAACAGCAAAGCCAACAGCAATTACTTCGACGAAACAGCCTCCAACTGGAGCCACCCTAACAACCGGCCCTTGCGTGGAAGATCCTTGAACCATGGAAGAGACATGTCCAACAACCGCACGTCATCCTTTGACCACCGTAGCCGTTACTCTTCCCCCCGGAGCCAGATGAAAGCCTTGCAGCAATCAAAGACGCTCCCCGTATTTCGTCCCTACCCAACGGTAGTCGTCTCCGTCATTTTTTGCCAGCATGGAAACAACTAACCACAAGTCGACTCGTTCTCAACATCATCAGCCAAGGCTTTTGACCATCCATCTCATCCAATGGAGCCGTGATCTCGCCACCTCCTTGAGAGTTTGTCCCATCAGTTTCTTCCACTGATTTTCATCTTTCGTCCAAAATTCAGGACCTCATCATGGATCCCCTCCAATCTGGCTTCTACAACTCAATCTTCCTTCACCCAATGAAGTCTGTCGAAAAACTATCTTCTATCTAAAACCTAAAAATCAAATACTGGAAAATTCTCACTTCAAAATGGAAACACTTGACACCATTTGCAAATCTTTAAAGCCATGAATGGCCGAACTGAATAAACCTAGAAGATGCGTACCTTCACGTCCCATTATATGCATTGGTTCACCACCTGTTTTGTTTCATGTATGACTGCACCATCTATGAATTTCAATGTCTACCTTTCGGCCTAAACGCTGCACCTAGGATCTTCACACTCGTACACAAACCCATCCTGGCTCATTTTCATCAAAACCAAATCCCAGAAAGTGCCTACTTGGACGATTGGCTCCAGAACAACCAAACCCCATCCCAGTTCATCCTCAATCAAGACTCGGCCACAAAACTCCTCAATCAAGTTGGATTCGGCATAAACCTAAAAAAGTCAAGACTCACCCCTGCTCAAGAACTCATTTTTCTAGGGATCTCGTTCAACCTCGCATCTGCCTTCCCCAGACAGAATAGAAGACATTACTCAAACACGTTCCGTTTGTCAAAAGTGACCACACACTCCCAGTACTCAACTCCCTCATGGGGAAAATGGACTCCATGGCAAATCTTGTCCCTTACGGTAGATGGATGACCACACCGTTCTAACATTACAGTATCGACACTTGGGGAAAACAACATCAGCCAAGCAGCCTCTCACACCCCTTGAACGAAAGCTTTCCGATTGACACTCCTATAGTAGTCAGATGCCCAGACCCTTTCACAAACTGTTCCCCTTCACGAGCCCTTTCCAGATCTCCATCTCCTCTTGAACGACTCCCTGGAAGGCTGGAGCCTGGCATTGTCCATCATGAAATCTCAGGCAAATGGACATCGCCCGACCAGAACCACATAAACATCTTGGAACTGTAGACTGTCCTCAACGCACTACACCACTTGCGTCACCTGATTCAGGGAAAGTCGTCCAAGTTCAAGCGGACCTCACAACTGCCATTGTGTACATACGAAAGGAATGGGTAATAATATCCTCTCAACTCCACGACATAACCTCGGCGATCTTTCGTCTGTGCATGTATCTCAAAACCATGATTCTACCCCTTCACATCCCCGGGCATCGGAATGTCATCGCGGACTCTCTCTCTTGCCACAAAGCTTCCTCAGGAGAGTATACTCTAAAGAAATCCATTTACGAGTCTCTCGACGCATGGGGCACTCCGATGGTAGACCTATTCACCATGAGGCACAATGCCAGACTACCCCACTTCATCAATCCAATTCCTGACGATGAAGCATGGGCAGTGGACACTCTTAACATTCTCCTGGCAAAACTTCTATGGGTACCTCTTTCCCCTGTTCAAGCCTCAACCTCAAGTCCTATTGAAAATCGAGTTGTCTCAGGGCATCTTCCTGCTAATAGCTCCGAATTGGCCATCAGCAGCATGGTTCCCTCAACTTCTAAACCTTGTAATCGACAACCCAAGAAGACTACCGAATGTTTTAGATCTGCTGTCACAAAAAAAGAGGACCCTATTCCACCCAATCCTCAGCACACTGAACCTGCACAGGTGAATACTATCTTTAAACTTTTTTAAAAGGCTTGGAATTCGTTAAGAACAAGCCATCAGAATTGCAAGCAAAGCCATCAGAGATTCAATCAACAAGATTGATGACAGCCACTGGAATAGATGGTTTTGTTGGTGCAACGGGAGGAAAGTCAGTCCTATCATTCCCCCGTTACCTGAGCTCCTAATCTTCTTCACATATCTTTTCAAGGAATGACTAAAAGGGTCCACAATCATAGTTTACTGTCCTACCTTAAACTCTGTCTTCAAAGCTGAGGCAAGTCCGCTCTCCTTGTAGATTTTTGCATCTCCTCGCGCATCAAATCCTTTGAAATCAAACTGCCAATAATTCACCGGGTTTTTCTAGATTGGGATCTTTCAATCATTTTGGACTCCCTAATGAAGACTCCTTATGAACCACTCCTCAACAGCAGCACAAACATTCTCACCCGCAAGACAGTATTGCTGATAGTGGTGTACCGATTCCGGTTCTGAATACGGTTTCGTGATCGGAACCGTTACCCGAATCGCTATCTTGGTTGGCCGATACTGACTACCTTTTCAAAAATCGGCACAGACCACTAAATCACTTGATATTGTCAATTTGTCATCTACTTTCCCTTTTCCAGGGGCATGCAATTATTGGAAAGAATATCTTGGGAGATATTGAAACAGAAAATCAATTTCAGTAGCTGAAATCATTGTAAAAACTAAAACTATGCTTGATAGTAGAAGCTTGGATGAATTAACTAAGACATTTTCGCACGTTTTCATTGGGCCACTTACCTGTTGACATCAACTTTTGTTGAGTAGTTTGCATCATATAACCATCAAATCCCACCTAGAATGGCAATATACTAAGTAAAATATGTTACAGTACAGTTGATTCGTGTTTGTTTAAGGATGTCAGGACTATATTGTCGTTAAGTTTTTGCTTAGTATTTCAGTTTCACAGCCTTCTTGTCGGCACTAAACCGCCATTTTGTTTCTAAATCGTGCGTTCGATTGGAGACAACAGTGCCTGCAATAAATCCGGGCGGCAAAAATCTTCAAGTATGCGAAGCTTTGCTAAGACGCTTTAGCATCCAGGCAGCAAAAAATCTTCAAGCATGCTCTTATTTAGCCCAATTTTTTTTAAATTTTACTTAATTTTTTGGATTTTAATTTAAGTTAAAAAAAAATTTAATACACCAAGATAACAAAAATCCTATTTAAAAATGCAGGTCCAGGGCAAAATTAAAAAAATAGTTTCAACTTTCTGGTTATTTTAAACTATTTTTTTTAACTTTTAAATTTGATACATTCGGAAAGCAAAAATTTTAAGTCGTATCAGCGCCATTAAAAAAAGTGCTTGGCATTAATCCTGGAAGAAAAAAATCTATCTAAAAAAAATCGTTACACGTTATTTTAACTATTTTTTTAACATTTTTATCGAATTTTTTACTTAAATTAAATTTTTAATTTTAATTATACAACTTTGTATGTATCAAATTTACATTTAAAAATTTATAAAAATTTGCCACAGCAGAACCCTGTATTAAGTACATAATTAATTCATTATTTTTTTTTTTTCTATTTGCTGCCCGACGATAATCGGAACCGGTACCGGATTCGGAATTATGGTATCGGTACACCACTAATTCCTGACAACTCATACCGCAAGTTTGCGTTGCAGCAAAGTTTAAACTTTTTTCTATCGATCTTTCTTTCTGCTTCTTTTACCCTAACTTCAGAGTAGCTCATCTCCCAAGATCTTCCTTTCGTGCAACAACTTAGAAGCCCTGCGAACCATCAGAACCGATCATCATGAACCAAGCATTTTCTTTTGCATGTACATGCATTACGTTTCTACATCAGAAGACAGAGAGCAATGAATTCCTCGAAGGTCGCAATCAGCACTTCCTTTCCTACATGAGAGATTTTGGTGAAACCTCCATAAGAATGATCGCAACCTGAATCAAGGTTGATGTCTACGAAGACATCGACCTTGACTGCACCCACAACATCATGTGCTTTCCACAATAACATCCCCGTTCCTGAGATCCTCGCAGCCACATCTTGAAGAAGCTCATCAGTGTTCACATCACACTGCTTCAGTGAGATGAACACCCTAGCAAATGGACTACACCGTCTAGGTCCATCGTTAACAGCCAGATGTGTCGTTAACCCCCTAAGCACTATGAAAAAAGAAGCAAGACCCTCACTCTAAACAAACGGCCTTGTTCAGGGCTACCAAATCCTGAAAAGAGATCCAAATTCATTTTTCCGGTTGATTTTTTTCAATAATGTGCGAAGTTTGTAACTTTTTGGGTCATCTTGCTGTAACCCTAGGGTGCCCGTCAAGGTGATACCGACCGCCAGTTTTGACGAGGTCTAACTGTAAATGCTAAAATTTGAACGTAATGGATATTTCCAAACGGCAGATAGAAACATGAAATTGCCGCCCCCTCAGCCAGGGCTGAATTTTGTTTCTAATGCCTAATCAGAAATATACATACCTGTACCCACCCCTACCTTCCATCTTGAGCCACCACTTTGACTTATTGAGAGGAAAAAAGATGGCCACCTGCGCACCTCGGCACTTTTATAGGAGTGGTGTGCTCGCGCATGCGCACTTGGGTTACACAGCTGAACGGATCTGAACAACTAAAGAACCTAGGAAAAAACAGCAATTTGAAAAGGAATCCTAAAACTTACAGGTAATATTTCCGTTTGGGCAATAGAAATTGACAGCAATGTTAAAATGAATGCTACCATCTTGTACAGTGTTACTCGCTTGGGAATCGCCAAAAGTGAGTTAGATTTTTACCTTCGAGGTATGTACGCTCGAGGTATGTACGCCACACACGTGTCGCAACATCCTAGTAGAAGAAGTAACTTAAATTTAAACTTCAACGGGGCACGCAATGACTATAAAAGGGGAAACAGAGACCATTTTTTTGGGGGGGGGGGGAGGGGTTGGTCTACAACCCCGTTATAGAACCCGCCCTAGGTCACAGGTATTTAAAATTTTAACATTATATTTGGGTTAACGTTATAAACTAATCCCTTTTCTAACATTATTTTAGTAAATAAAACGTTCAGAGAAACATGTTCCTGCAGTGGAGCCTCGTTTCGTTTAGCAATTTTGTCTTTTAAGTAATGAAGTTGTGTTGCCAAATTAATTAGTTGGTGTATTAACATCAGGCTTGAATTTCAAAAATGGATTGATATTTCTTTTAACTTTGTTTCAGCGCTTGACAATGAACTCGTTAATCTAAAAGATGCAGTCAATAGGGCCAAGGAAAACATGAATACTCTACGAGGGCGATTGGCAAAAAATACTCACAGAGCCGAAGAAGGTACACTGTCCTGTAAGCTTTCAATAATTTCCATTGGTTTGCATAATAGGGGTCGAACGAATAGTCGAATATTAGTTTGTTAAAAGCGTATTCGAATAGGATATACTGCATTTGAATATTCGCCACAAAAATTTGTATTTCTATGTATTGTACATATTTTTTGTTAGTTTTGGAATTACGTTTTGTTTTTCCATTGGGTTCTCGCATCCCAGTCGGTCCCCATTATACTTTCTTCCATTCCCCCTTCCTTCCCCAACTACGCTATAGTGGAAATGGTCCTTTCTTTTTGAATTGCACACTTGCAAGTGGAGGAAGGAGAAGGGGAAGGACATTGAAACACAAATTTCTTGTTGCAACATCCTTTTTTTTGGGGGGGGGGGGGGGTGTTAGTTATGATTATGTATGCCTTGCCTAATCAACTAAATTAAACTAAGACGAAAAACTAATTTTTTTTTTTTGGGGGGGGGATTGAGCGGGAGGGGGGCTGGACATGGAAAAAAAATAGTTAATCTTCCTCACTGTGTTACAAAGTTGGATGTCTTTTTTTGCTTTTGGCACTTAGGAACTTCCTCATCTGCATCAAATTATCTCCTAAATTATGTAATTTTTACGTCACTTCCGGTTGCCTCTTTCTCTGCACTCTCGCACTGCCACGCCACTGTTTTTTTTTTTTGGCTTGTCATGGCTTGGTTTTGGTGGCGACCATGAAACGCCTTGGTGGTTTCTGCAAATTACCAGGTGGCTAAGCGATAGTTGTTAGGACTTTCGAAGTCCGCGTTTACGGAAATGCGAGGAAGCCGTTGCGAAATAGGCTGGTGAATATGGCGGTGAGACTAGGCCTAACGCGGCTGTGTGCTGGGAGGCCGGCGATTCAGTAGGGCATTTGGCAGGTTGTGTGTCAGTGATGCCTGGATTGAGTAGGGAGGACATCCTAGTTGCTCTTGGAGGAGAAAGATATGCGGATCGTCTTCAAATATTTTGCAAAACTAGGGTAAGAAAATGAGTTTCTAGTTGCCGTTCGGAAACGTGCATTACAACATGGGATCAGCACAAGTCTTGGCTTAATCCGTCACTGCGTCAGCTTCTCACTTCGAATTTCTTCGACAAAGTCATGCCACGAAGTCGAGCCTTTTTCTGCGTCACACAAATGACACTGGTTCCCACTTCAGGCTCAATCAGCTGTAACGTGCGCCTTCATCAACCCACTTTGCCCTCTAATGCGTTGAGCCTGCTGTCCGCCTTTCGGCTTCCTGACGACATCTAGACTGGATTTGTCACTGGATCCTGTTTGTTCAATCCTAATTCACAAATCAGACTCAATCTATCGTGTGAACGTTCTCCCCAACTCTCTAAAGTTGCTGTTATGCAAGACCTTCGCCTTCACCCACAACTCCTCATACCGGCCGTTGTCATCTGCTGTCCACTACGGTTCCAGACCACCATCCCGACTGATCGACCACAGCCTCATTAAACCGTCATTTCCGACTGGCAGTAACCCTCCGAAACTGCCGCAATACTCTCCGCTGCCTATAGTTTTTCAACTCTTAATTTCCGACCCTTTTTACCACCCGCCATCTGCAGCCTTCCAAGCCGCCACAACTCTCCAGTGGTCTGCCGCCCTGTGCCTCGCCACTTGCTGCTGTAAGCTCTTTTCGCTTCATAGCCTGTTTGAATCCCTCTTTCTTTGACACTTCTCCAGCGGTTGACTGCTTCCATCGACACCGTTGTCCCCATGCCCCACAGCTGCCGACAACAATCGACCAATGCTCCTGCATCAACCTCTCCTGCAAGCCACCGTTACCGTTGACAGCTTTCCCATCCTCACTTTCGGCCAGCCACTTCGTTCACTTCGCTCTCAGCAACGCCAACCTGATGACTCTCCAAACCCACTACGCCGCCTTTCCGATCTTTCCCAGCTTTCAATCCTGTGATCACTTGTCTACGCCTGTTTTTCTCTTCACTGCAAGCTACTTTCCCTTCTAGCCGGCTCATGCCATCAAACACTACGTCATCACGATCATACTGACGACACCCCATTCTTCATTTCCAGCGGCACTTGCTCAACATCCGACTTTCATCCCCGACGTCCGGAAGCATAACCGCCCCACCCATCCCTGGTGTCCATCTTTATGCTTCCATCGATGTCTTCGCTGTCAACCCTGAACCCTCCCAAGGCGTTTCATGGGTCACGACAACAACCAAACCCACATTGGAATCCCGGGTCCTCAAATCACCAGACGTACACCTTCAGCTCTCAGTCTCATCTCTCACGTCATCTTCGTCCCTTTTCACCATAATCCCATCCAAGTTGGAAACCTCCCACAGACACAAGAACAAGCCTGAAATTTCAACCCACATCTCCCACATCGACCATCGACTAACGTCATTCATCACTTGACGGGACTACGAACACAAGTTAGCTCCCAACAACCAGAATCTTCTATTCAATCAGTCAACTCTCGACGCAACCCAAAAGCCTGTGGATTCTCAAGGTAGGCGCCATCGCCATCTCTTCCAAGCATGCCGCACTTTGCCAGAGGCGGAAAATAAGCCTTCTCGCATCATGTTTTTCACAGGCGACAATTTGATCTTCGCAACAATGGCAAGAAACCGAGGCGGCAAGTTCCAAGGTAGTAAACATGGAAGAATTTGAAACCTGCCACTGCGCCGGAATTATTGCCAAAAGCCCCCACTTAGTATGCACCCGCCACAGGTCTTGTGATTTTTACCGTCGCCTATGTTCGACATGCAAGTCCATTTCTCCCAAACAATGTGCAAAAATTCTCGAGATGCACCGCAAAACAGCTCACCGCAAAAGACAGAAGAAAATGTATTCGTGAATCTTTCCACTGCACCGCCAACACCAGGGAAATCATCACGCCTATCTGACATCTTATCCGCCGTGAGTTCATCACCAATTTCAAAATCGAAGCCAATTTGCTCACGCACATGCACTTCCGCATCCTCCCGGAATTCATCTCCCGGCAAGACAACCTCTCAACGCAAACTTTCAACAATCATGGAAGTGCTTGAAGATTATCCTCCACCCCAAACAGAAATTGTGTCCACAGACACAACATCTCAAACCATCATCGCCTTCAAAGTTAGTCCCCGAAAGCTCAAACAACGTCCTACACCACAACAAGCCCTTTTCGGGTTGGACCCAGTCACAACGGAACTTTCCACTAAAATTCAAAATCCCTGGATTCCACCGAAATTTAACTCCGTAAATGATCTGAAAAAACTGAAAGGAAAAACTTTAAAAAAGAATTTGGCTAACCTACACACCACTCTCAGCATGAGTTATGATCACTGTTCGGCTGCCTACACCGCTTATGGTGATCTCACAAACCAAATCTCGGACCAAGATAAAACCATCACGAACTTCTACGTAACACTAAGGTATAGCTATTATCTCCCAGCCTATGGCGCTTACATCAACAAACTGTATTTGCTACAAGAAAACCACCTTACAAGAGGTCTCCAAAATAGCCAAGAATAGGCGCTCAGCTGCCTCAAGAAGGTCTGATCCTCGTAATTTCTCACCAGACGCCCCTGACCAGCAGAAAATAAGTCAACCAGCTCAGCGAAGGGAACCCCCATTATTCCTCTTGATCGGGCTTCCGACTCTTCCACAGCAATCATGAAGCGCCCAATAATGATCCATAACACCCAAACGAAAGATTGACTTAGCGCGACCTCGAACCTACCCAAAGAGAAATTCACTATGGCAATTCGATTATCACGAACAATTTATTCCTGCCATTCCTTCCATGATACAGTGCTCAAGCATAAACACAAGATCTTTGCCTTTCTCAACTTACACGTCCAAAGGCTATGCCTTTAACTTTGCCACTAGATCTTAGATCAGACATTCAGCCTTTGGCTTCCAATAGCCACTAATCTGAAACGGGAAAATTGAGGATCACAAAACAGTTCTTGGAACTTTCAAAACAAAACGTTTTTCAAAATCAAGAAAAGCCTGCCAAGCTTTCTCCTTCAAGCAATTGGACTTCTCAAAGCCATGCATCAACAATGTTCCCAGTCGTCACTCCAAGCCGTCACCACAAATTACTAATTCAATTTCCTACAGCTTCATTCTAATGTGCTCTAACCTCACCACCATTCTATCACTGAATGATCATGAAGACAGACCTCAACAATAATCAACCAAATCTCGAGCATATCTCATGCAACTCGTCTCCTTTAATCAGCTTCTAATAATCAATTACCCTTGTTTACCAAGAATACAAAGCAGTATTTAAATAATTTCTCACATCTCAAACCTTGCACCCTTTCTCAAGAAAAAACGATCTCCAACCAATGTGTCTGAACTTCAGGTAAACCCGTTTTTCAACCCATGATTCCACGTTAAGTTTTTCAAGGGATGGTTCCTCGCAAGACTTCTCTTCAGTGTCAGAATGTGCGACACTGGGGAAACCAGCTCTCAGCCCTAGGGCACTCGTCATGGTGACACCCGCCACAGTGATCGACGAGGTCAACTGTGAATGAAAAAATTCACAGGTAATTTATGGTTCTGAACGGCAACTAGAAACAGTATTTTGCCAGCCCCCAGCACAGCTGGCTGAAAATTGTTCCTATTGCCTGGAGGAAACATACATTACCTGTACCCGCCCTACCTCCTTTCTTGAGTCACCACCATGACAGACCGAGAAGGGAAAAAAGATGGTAGCCGTTGGTGGGCTGGCCTTTTTATGAGAGAAGTGCGTCGCACATGCTCTCGGTATTGCAGAGCTTAGTGGATCTAAAGCACTAAGAAACCCCAGAGAAGAAGCATCCTTCGGGAAAAGAATGCAGAAGTCCACAGGAAATGTATATTACCGCCAGACAACACACCCCCCCCCCCGCGGGCCGCCCCGGGGGGGGCAAAATACTGTATTGTTCCGGCAACGCCGTTTCGGGCCAGTCCACCCCACAGGTTGGGGGAGAGACCGAGGCTCCTGTGGTGTCATAATAGTGACCGAAGTACGAGACATGCTTCTGTATAGTATTGAATTGAAGGTTGTGCCCGATTACGTAAATTTTGGAAAATTGGCGGCAAATCATAGCCGAAGGCGCCAGGCATGCTGTGGAAGGACTTGTGGCATAACTCTTCAAGCCTCATCCGCGAATCAATCAGGGAAACTCTCCGTGATTACTGGTTAGAACTGATTTTATTCAACGAGACTTAGTGCCTCGATGCAGGCACAACCTGTTCTCTCTCTGGAAACGCACTGCACATCCGCACAAGCAAACAATAGTACCATTACTTAGCACAACTAAGAATCCTCATATGCAATCCGAAATTGCTGAATTTCATTGGCACCAGCCATGCATATGGCGAAGATGGCAGATTTATTGTGCATAGACTTTATTGGGCATGCCTGGTGCCTACGGCTATGATTTGCCGCCTATTCTTCCAAATTTTGATGCAGTGCTAAAAATATTTGAGCAAATTGAGAAAATTGCGGAGGATGTGTAGTGCTGAGTATTGTCTGAGAATGACATGATGATAGCTCAGATTACTGAGTAACTACAAAACAACGGGTGTGTGTTTTGTCTGCCAGCAGAAATTACACAAAACTGGAGGCATGTCTGTGTGGTGTGGCCGCGCTGTGCACGTTGTTCCGGGCCAGATTGTCATTGGCAATAGGCCTACGGCTTAGCGAAAATGTGGTTTGTGTTTGGATGAAACGATTTTACTGTTGGTTCCAACTGCCAGGCGTTGCAGGGCAAAATGTTGTTGAGAGTTGGGCGTCTGAATATGGCACAGGCCTTAGCCTGGGTACGACGCCGCCGACTCGGGCCGTCTGGGCGGAGCCAAAAATTGATAGACGGATGATGGCAGCCGTCCGCAAGTGCGATGAGCTGTGTTATAAATGTCCTTGTCTGTTGTAGGGATTTGTCCTATGGTACGGTAAGTTTAGAATCGCAAAATTTGGCAGTTTCTTGGCTGTTAGTGCAGTTCTGTGTAATACTAGAATTGTATCGGAGTAATGATTTGCGTGGGTAACGCTGGGTCGCTTCAGTGCGTTGCCTATTATAGTGAGGAGTTGATGCCGGGGTTACTGGATGGTTAGGTTTGTCCTGGCACAGGCCAGTCGTGAGGTGCCAATTGGAGACTGGCATGCAAGGTTTTCATGTTTTCTTTTTGTTTATGGCAGGGAAGTAGTATAGTCTCATGTTGTGGCCTTTGGCAATTGGGCTACCGCGCCTTTTGAGTTGATGGAAAGAGAAATGTCTGTGAGTAGTGCATCTGTCCGGAAACGGCAGTGAGAAAGCTATTGAGACTGAATCAAGTTAGGTTAGGGTTTGGGTGGGGCTTACGTACTAGACAGCCTTCTACATAGGTTGTCCTACGAGGTGTAGCGATTATCTTGCTAACTAATACGGCAAGGCTACGTTATCCTCGGTTCTTACTCTACTTAGTTGCTAAGGAGGAATTAGGTTTGCAGTGGGGGCATACTCACACCAACCAAAGTCCAACCGAAATTGCTACTGTAAGAAAATCACATGTTAGTTACGCCCAACTTCTCAAACTCCATGCACTTACACCATGAGGGAAAATAAGTCCTAGTGAGGCCCAAAATTAGCCCTAAATCCTTCGCCTAGTAGGCCCGCATTGTAGTCCTAAAAGTGTACCTGGCCAAGAAGGGAAGCAGGAGGCAAAATTGATGAGATGTTGCTGGTTTGAACCCAGCCGATGAAGTGAAGTTTATTTCTTCTTCAATTTAGCATTACAAATTCAACAATGCTACATATACACATTCTCGAGCTCATGCAGCACGAGTAATCAATAACTTTTATAACTAGTAGACTTAATACATCATTATCACCCCTAACGAGGGGAATTTAACTAACTAACTACATGGTTAACGTCCATCGAGATACAAAACTTCCCGAATAAAGGCCAACTCCTATGTGGATCGACCCTACTGAATCTAGTCTAGCATCCTAGGCCGCTCCTACAACAATGTATCTCTTACGCGTGTTCCCGTGGTTACACGCGTGGTTACACGAATATTATAGTCGGAGAATTCTCGATTTTGGACGGTAAGCTAATTTCTTTCTTTTCTTTCTTATTTAATAATTTATGATGAACAAACCGTGTACTTGTTAAATTATAGTCACAAAGGTCTAAAACTATCGTAACCATAAAACTATCGTAACTATCGTAACTCTTACTAAGCAAATTGCTGTGAACTAACTTATCGTAACTTAACTAATGCACTCGCGATTATGGCTAAAATGTTGGAAACTTTATTTGGGCAAATAACTAACCTAAGAATCGCGACAGGCCAGCCGGCCGTCTCCCGTCTCGTTTGGGGCTCGACGAGGGGTTGGTACCAAGGCTTGCTGGACAGGTGAGGTATAAGAATGCAGTCTGAGGCCTGCATAATTGCAGTTGGATTGGCTGGTTCCGCGCCATGTTTTGGGACCACTTTGTAACACAGCGAGGAGGATTCTTTCTACCAGACAACTGTTCTCGCAACAGAATCGAAGTTCTCTAAAGTAGAATCCGACGAAACTGTGTTACTTTTATTTCCCTCCCGCCTCTCTGGTGCAAGTGGTTCAGGCCAGCTGCAAAAGACAATGGTGTGGCAGCGTAAGAATTCAGAGAGAGGTGACTGGAAGTGACATAAAAACTGCAGAAATTAAGGAGATAACTTGATGCAAATGAGGAAGTTCATAGTACCGAAAGTAAAGGAACACCCCAATTTGTAACAGTTTCATCGCATTCTACTTGGAGTACGTCGATTCTCCTGCGAGAACAGGTTCTCTGGTAGAATGACCATTTTTTGACCTAATATCCTAAAAAAAAATTGAGAATATTTTATTGCAGTTTTTCCCCTATTCGTCCGACCCCGATTGCCTAATTTATAAATTGAATATTACATTTTTCCACATGCTGAACAATTTTTTATGCACTAGGTTATCGGCTGCTAAATGAAAGATTGAAAAAAATTGATGAAAAGGTTTCGGAGGCAGAGTCATTGGTAAGTAATGTGCCATAAGGCCGTGAAAAGAAATAAGTTTGTTTCTCGGGTATTTTCATTTAAAAAGTAACCAGGCCACCAGGCTTTTTATTTTATTTTTTTATTTTATTGGAAGTAACTCAAGTCTTACTTTCAACTGCTCAAAACACTTGCCTTTTAATTTTACGGAAAAACTTATAAAACACTTAATTTTACGGAGCTGAAAGTGGTTAATTTAGGCTAAATAATACTTATTTTCAGCTAACTGAATTGCTTTTCCTTGTAACGGTAATAAGTTTAGCTTGAACTAGCAAATAAAAAGCATCAACAAGGGGCAAATTTGACCACCAGGCAGGGCCTGAGAAACAACTAATTTTTTTTTCGTAGCCTAATGAAGTAACTTTCGAATAATCCACTCCAGCATCGGTCACCATTTAGCGATTGAAACCAACACTTGTCTGTTTGAGTTTCTCTATTTGCCTAAACTGCGACTAGGCTACAGAAAATGTCACTCATAACAGCGATATTGTAGGAACCACCGGTTTCCCACTTGTCATAAAATTCATTAAACTCTACGATTTTAGCAGAATGTCATAAAACTGTCATAAATGTCTCCTACATGTCATAAAATAACATAAAATAACGCAAAATTTAAATTAGCAAAATAAGGTAGGAAAATCAGAAAATTGCAGAAAGCAGAAGTCAAAGTTGGCGAAGACTTTAGAAACCGTTAATATTCTCACCACAACTTATGCAATACCAAACTTTCCAAGTATTATTAAACCATTAATGTTTAAATTGAAGTTTTCGCCGCTATACCAACGGTTTCTGAAGAACTAGCATGTCAGGAATTTGTAAAACTACTGGTCGTAACGACAAAAAAGTCTTGATAATTGATTGTTGAAAACAAAAAGTGAAAACAAATTGAAAACAAAAAAGTCATCGTCAGGAGGGTTTGCTAGCAGCACAGTCATAGTAGATACGAACTGGGTTAAAGAGACGGGCTCTGGTACAACCCGCTTTTTGGGCCTATCTCGAAAAAGCAGCTGTGTTGCACGACTTCTATTTCTGCACGTGTTTTAATACTACCTGACAACTCTGTCAAGTAAGGGAGCTAAAAATGAAACGTAAGATGACTATTTGTCATAATGTTGTCATAAATTTGGGTCAGTTTTGTCATAAAATTAAAATAAAATTTAAGACTTCACTGTGGGAGCCCTGGAACCATACAAGTTACAGTCGTACAGATTTTAGCATTGTACTCAGATTTACAAGGAGCTACAATAATTTTCTCTGCAATAACATCGGGGTAACATAATATGCATAAATAAATCAAATTGCTTCACGTAAGACCTGCCTGGGCCAGAAGAAAATAGGAAATGAGTGCTTTCTAAGGCTACCAGCCTAATACAATTTTACTACTGCACTGATATTCGAAATGGTTCCTTTCGAATTGTTACTGTACTCTCGTTCGTTGTTCCCGTTCGTCGTTCCCGTTCGCAAGACCCGCCACTACATGAAGAGGTCTTCCGTTTGTCGTTCTCGTTCGCAGAACCGCCATCACACGAAGAATTCATCGGTTCGTTCGCTCGTTCGTTCGTTGTGGTTTTCTATCAACAAAGGATTCTCCTGCATAAGAAGATGTGTCCGCCGTTCGTGGCATCGTTCATCACCGTTCGCCCCGTAACCAACGCCATGCATTGTTCACAATCACTAC
This sequence comes from Lithobius niger, assembly GCA_023313725.1. Lineage (NCBI taxonomy): Eukaryota > Metazoa > Arthropoda > Chilopoda > Lithobiomorpha > Lithobiidae > Lithobius > Lithobius niger. Next base: position 3,810 of record JAHWFP010109100.1, on the reverse strand, counting down.
TCGCACCCGTCGTTCGCTTGCTCTATCACCGCCATCCTGTTTCATCAAGCCGGCAGGAAACCTCCATTTGCCGACTGTTGGCTCGATGTTTGCCACCGCCGTACATGCGTCGTTGCGTCAACGTTGTCACCGGGAGACCATTGCCCGTTCGCCCGCTACACCAAGAGGACTTCCGTTCGTTCTCGCTCGTTCGCCGCTCACCCGTACAAGATTTAGGTACGTTCGTTCTCTCTTTTGCAGGCCATCCCCTCACGTAGGAAAACCTCCACAAAAAAGATGGCTTCCACAAGTAGCAGATTTCCATTCTTCGTTCGTCGCTCGCTCGTTCACCCGATTGTCAACCATTCACCACTTACGCATCGGGGCCACTGTTGGCTGCACCGTTCGCCTCATAATGGATGCCGCCCATGCAGTCCTCTCCTGGAAGACTTCTCCCTTTTCGGCCTTACAGCCCATCTCGATCATCAGGTTCTTCGACGCCGAGACTAAACGAAGATTTTTTTCAATCCTGACGTCCTGTTCACAACAATCAAGTGATGCATTCACCGGATCTGTCACTATTCCGCCTTATCGATTCACCACTCGCAAGCTTACCTGCAGAATCTCTGCTCGGGCCCGACTGCCTTTCAAGCCGTTCGCCGTTCACAACCCGTTCGTCAAGCAGTACTCGTCGACAAACACCCACTCTCTGTTACAGGGCAACCTGAAAATTTTCTGCTGAGATGCCTCTCCCGTCGTTGACCCAACCACCGTTCATGCCTTGCTGTCATGGCCACTCGCTCCTGTTGTCTGCCATTCGCCATCGATCTTGAACTCGTCGCTCCATTCGACGTCCCCGCTCGTTTTTGATCCCTGAGGGAATCAACACGTCGTTCGTCGTTCACGGTGGTCATTGACATCTTTGAAGCATCACTCATTGTTTGCCAGTCCAGCCATTCATGACCACACGCCGGCCTTTGTTGCTGATTTTCTTCTTCAACAAGCCTCAATCCCCATAACTAGCCAACCTGACGCTCGTCGTTCTGCTTGCACTCTGTGGGACCCTGCTCACCATTCAAGCCCCTTTTAGGTTCAGGCTCCCGTTCATAGTTCACTCTTACATCCTTGGCCTGTCCTGTTCAGCATCCGTCAGCTATTGACCACCCAGGCCAACCCCCTTCTTCGTTCGTGGTTACGTTCATCGTTCGCTAGCCTGCTACCTCTCAAGCTCATTGCGTTCGTGCACCTTTTCACCAATGTTCTCAAGCCGTTCGTCGTCCGTTGACCTGGCCGGCCTTCAAGTCCATTACCACCCGCACGCCCGTTCGTGATTCGCCTACTGCTCAAGGGCCACCAGCCCGATCATCATCTTCATGCTCTTGCCGTCCGCACCACTCGTCATTCATGACGTTCTTCGTCCAACGATGTTCAGCCTGCTTGCTGCTGAATAAGCCCACTCAACGACTCATAATCTCACTTCCGTCGGGAACCGCCATGCTCCCTCGCCACTTGTTCCAGCTCGTTCATGCATCGAAGCTGTCTACAGCAAACCATGCCGAATATACCGGCTCTCGTCCGTTCTCCGAAGTCAAACTGCTGGACCCGATTCGGACTCGGTTGTTCGTCCGCCGGGGGTAACCGAGTGCTGCTGACATCCACCCCCTCTCACCGCTAACCTGCCCTCCTCGATCAATCAACCAACTTCACCGGGTAACAACCACCTGGCACTGCCTTAGAAGCTTACGGACTCCAGACATCAAAACAATGCAACCCCAACCCTGAACTCTCACCTTGCTTCTGCCTCGTTCCTTGGAACCACTGCGTGAGACTTCACATGATTGCCCCGTACTTCGTTCCACCTCACCTCCCTCACACCACCTCGGCTTGGTTTCTTGGAGGGACAGTCTCCTCTAATCGCCGACCCTTTCTGAATGAATGTTCACTCACATGACTTGGAACGAAATCCCACAACATCGCAACGTCTCCATCCCACAAGCTCCCGTCGCAGACGTTCGTCCTGAACTCCACTCTCGTTCACCAACACGTTCATTTTTCGTCAACACGCACGCATTGTCACTATAGCTAACCGTCACGAATCGAATCATGATGGTTTTTCACGGTGCCTTAGTCCATCACACCAGTGTGACCGCCATGGTCTCACGACTCTTTCAAACTCGTGGAAATCCGTCTCCATCACCAACCACCTGCTGCATCATGATAAAGCTGAAGTTTCTTCACAACTGTCCCGTCACTTCAACCCAACTTGATCATGGACGACAAAAGCTCAACTCCTTCGCGCTGCCGAAGTAACGTCCATTTCTTCGCGCACCTCTGGAGAGAAATTGACCTCACACAACGCTCCTACAGGTCCTCCAAGTTTCCCGACAACATGCCTGGACTCCTGTTTCTTGCTCACCTTCCACAACCAGGCCTCTTAAAGAAATTCCGGCCGGCTAATGGTTTTAATCACTCCGCCTTTCGCCTCACATTCCACTGGTTAGTCTCGTTCATTCCTAATCTTTGGGAATTCGACTTATCCAACAATTTTGTTGACTCATCAATCTGTCAATCATGACTAACCACATGGCTCCTTAACCAACACCAAATCTGCTTGGATGCCCTCACCAACTTACGACCCGAACTTTCCGAACCTCAACCAGCGATTTATCATCAATTCGCATCACTCATTGCCACCAACGGTTTCTCACCGCACTTCCACTGAGTCAGACTGGACCTCAACGATATTATCCACTCTGCATTCAACTTCGCATTGATCCTTATCCTTCACGCTCATGACAGTGTGCCCGGCATTTTGTCCCTTCACATGCTGCCCTTTAACATTTCCTTCGGTGCACCCACATACTACGTTCACTTCCCGATCTTGCTGCTCCAATCTCGATGGCTCTGGGGAACAACGTTTCATAGTCCCTTCGCCAACTCTGCAACATAACAAGCATCATACAATCACTCAAGCCCTTCTCATGCTTCATCCGTCATCGGAAACTCACAATCCCTTTTCAACCTGCTTTACTGCTCCTAAATCAAAGCACCCATCTACAAGGGTCTGCCGCTGCTTCACACCTCTCTGAGGTTGGATTTCTCTACAAAAACCTCAACACCAATGTGCTAATCTTCAAGAACCTAACTTCCGCAACTAAAAGCCTCATTAAACATCCCGTGAACTTACTGCAATTCAGTCAAATCGTTAAACCATCAACCGAAAACCAAACAAGTCGTGGAATCTGGAAAACTCGCCCGAACTTCCTCACCAACTCGCTTTGGCTATTGAAAGTTCCCTCCCCACTCCGACTGCCTTGCGCAGAATGTCGGCCGTGACCAGAGAATGTTGCATCTGTAATCAATCAACCACAACTCTGTCACTGGGGACCCAGCTCACACCCTTGGGGGCCCGTCATGATGGTGCCCGCCACCTATACTGACGAGGTCTGCTGTAAATGCAATTTAATTTACAGATAGTGGATATTTTCCAACCGGCAATTAGAAAGCCCAATTTTACCTGGGGGGGGGAGGTCAAAATTGGTTTCTATTGCCTAAGGAAAATATACACTACCTGTAAATACCCACCCAACCTCCCCTTTCGAGTCACCATCATGGCTGACATATCGTGAGGAAAAGTAGATGGCTGGCTGATGCCGTTGCACTATTTATGGAGGGCCTGCACGCGCTGGACCCGCGCATGCGCAGGTGGGTGTCTGAGCTGGGCGTATCTAGAGAGTTTAAAATCCTCTAGGGTAACGAGCACTCAGGAACTGAATGCAATTTAATTTACAGGTAGTGTATATTTTCCTTAGGCAATAGAAACCAATTTTG
>JAHWFP010109099.1:133643-179566 GCA_023313725.1 Lithobius niger | reverse complement strand
TAATTGTTTATTTTGCGTAATAGCGCAATTGCGTTTCTTTGTCAAAATCTGGGAATTTTCGGTAGCCACGTGGTGCGTTATCTTATTTTTAGGTTCCTATCATGGTTATGCTGTTGTTTATGGTAGTGCCTATTGCTTTTATTATAGCACGTATGGTTATTGTCGGTGCGGTACTAAATCTGGTGAGAGTATACTAGATTTTACAGTTTTTCGGTGCGAACGGCCTATTGCCTTTTTGCTATATTGCGGTTCCGTAATGGTCCGCTTTTTAGTCATGGGGGGATCGAATTGTTCGTTCCTTACTGTTTCGCGATCTTATTTCGCTAAAAATTCGGGTGAATGTGCCGCGAAACACGTTTTTCTGCGTTTGGCAAGGTGTAATAAATAGACATAAATCGCTGGAAATAATACTAAGGAAAATTGGAAATTAAGCCAACAGCGAAAATCATACACAAGAAATAACGTAGTTCAGTAAGCCACCTTTATGCACTTACGTTTCGTCGGAGTGGCATGACCCGGATTAGCTAAGGCGCTATGCAAGTGATCTGGGGGCGAACTGGGTAGCTGGTTCGAATCCGGGTCATGCCACTCCGACGAAACGTAAGTGCATAAAGGTGGCTTACTGAACTACGTTATTTCTTGTGTACGATTTTCGCTGTTGGCGTAATTTCCAATTTTCCTTTTTCTTTGGCAAGGTGTGGCTGTTTCGGGTAACCTTTCCTGTCTAGGCCTATTCGTGCATAAAAGCTGCGTAAATTTGTGATTTGGTGTTATTTATATAATCTTATTTGGTAATTCCTTGCTGGGACCGCGAACTGTAATTTATTTTTGAATTTGTGCGAGTGGTAACGGTTTTTCCTTTGCGCGTACCTAACTGAGGGGGGGGGGGGGATTTAGTTTCAAACTTATTTCGGCGCTATTGGCTAAGTGAAATCTGATAATTTCAACCGCGCGGTGATCGGGATTCTAAGTTTCGCGTGGTACTGAATGCTTAATATCCTATCAGAATTTTTCTCAAATTTCGGTTTCACAGGTTCCTACGGGAATGCTACGGACTTGCAGCAGCAGTTGCGTGTAGTTGCGTGCCGGGGTTTTTGACTGATTTAGCCGAGCCTGTCAAGTGTTTCCTACGTTAATTTTTTGTTTGCCGTGTACTGTGCGCTATAGTACCTATGGCTATTATTTCTGTTGCTAAACCGTTATAGCTTGCTGCTGAATCGCTTTACATGATAATTCGGGTCATTTTAGGCAAATGTCGGCCGTGCGGTGATCGGCAAAATTTTCTGTTGTTAAACGTTAGCTATGCTTTTCCTGGTTTTTATTAAAAACCCTAACGTTTAGGCTAAACTGTGTACTGGTATAATTTTATTTGTTTGTCTTAAATGCTGTGTTTTACGTTTGTCTTTTGTCGTTTGTCTTTTACGCGTGATTTTGGTTTACATTCCTTTGTTGGAAATCGGGAGAATTTTTGTGGCCGCTACGTGTTGTACGCCATTGTTACAGAGTTTAACGTGGACTATTGTCCTTTAGTTATTGCTGCTTTAGCTTTATAGCTTATTGCAAAGATGTTTTTTAAGCCTACTTATTATTGCGTGATCGACTGTTTAAGGTAATTTTTATGCCAATTATCGGCTTTTTGGTTTTGTTCACGGGTTAATTTTTCGGTACGGTTGGCTGTATGGCTTTTCCAATGTTATTTAACCTGCTAGCGCATGTTTTTATTTATGCAAGGTTTCTGAGCTATTTGCTCCGTATTTCGGTTTATGTCGGCTTACTGCCGTCTTCACAAAAGTGCCACAAACTGTGTTAGCTTATCCTATTTGGTTATCACTATTTCGGAGCTTTATATTTTTAGGTAACGGTTTATTTGCTGTTATTATTTTATAATTTCGGTATTCTGTGTTTCGTGCTGAAGCTTTATACGTGCTAAATCGTAGCTGAAACTGTGCTAGTGGCGAATATTTCCCTTTTCGTGTCCGTTTCGGGTGGGGGAGGGGTGTAAATTTGCGTGAATTATTACTGCGCCTTATGCGTGGCTCGTTCTGTTTAACTGCTTTCTAAGCATTAAGCTTTTCATAGTATCTACGTACTGCAAGAGTCTGCAAATTTTGCGGGAACTAAACTTCCTGGATTATGACTGATGGTGTAAAATCTCACGTCTAAGTTTCGCGTCCTAATTGACGAAATGTGCTTTTTCTACGTATACTGGAAACTATAGATTCTATTCGAGATTTTTCGGTTACACGATCACTTTTCGTGTTTTTCGGGGTCCTATCTGGATTTCATGGTATTGGTTAGGCTATAGGTTTTTGCTGGCCTGCTGGCGTTTTTAGTTCAATTGCTGTGTTAGTGGTTATGCTAGCCATTTTTGCTGTTTTTGCCATGTTGCTGTAACGTTCAATTTTTCAAATTTTTCTGGCGGGAACTTCGAATTTCCGTTATTTTTCGAGTTTTATCTGTAAGAGCCGTTATGGTCTGTGTAGATTGATTTCGTGCCTTCCAATTTGTGGCGGAGCTTCTATTAGTTTATATGGTTGTTTTTCATTGTATTAATCATTTGGTTGTCGTTTTTGACCGTTTTTCTGAGCGAATTTTGCTAAAAGGAGCCGGTGCCGCCCCTAGTTGCTGTCGATGTTGCCGAAGATGCTCTCTTGGCCGGGGAGGAGGTGGAGGGGGATGTTGACGACCTGGATTCGAGCCATTTGTGTGATTACTGACGTCCGAAGTAGGTTAGGTAGTTCTGAGATTTTCATTATTTTCATTATTTCATTACTGGAATGGCGTTTCTATTGATAGAGTTTTTCTTACTTGTAGCATTTGCTGAATTCCTAAATTTATTAAAATTGCCGATTTTCTTTATGGCCTAGGTAGTCAAGGGGTGCGAGTTTAAATTCGGATCTATTTTAATTTCAGATCGCAAGCGACGTCGCGACGACGATGGGGATGACGCCGATGCTGAAGACAATCGTTCGCCTGGGGCGAAAAGATGCTTGTGTTTTTAAAAGTGAGTGCTAATTGTTTTGCCCTTCGGAGTTTCTTGAGCTGTGTTAATATTTCTTAATGTATGAATTTATGCTGTTTCGCCATTAAATCCTGTTTGTGTTGGTAATTAGCTCCATTTTTATTTGTTGCAAAATTGATAATTTCTCTGGCGTGCCTGATAAAATTATCGGTTTTATACCTAGTGATGGTTACTGTATTGTGCTTGCTGAGCTAAATTTCATATTTATCATTTCCTGGTGAACTTTTTGTAGTCCTTTGTTTGATGAATTTGTTCATTGTGAATTGCTAAATCGGAATTTGCTTATCTTGCTAAACGCGCTTTTTATGCCTGACGAAGGTTGCCGACTTCTAATTTCCGTATACACTTATTTTCGTTACTTGGTGTTCAGCGAGATTTTCTAGCCTAGTTTCTGGGTGAAATTCCTTACTGAATACTTTACGAAGAATCTGTTATGGTTTTATTTACGGGCCCTAGCCTGCATACGAGATTTTTAGGCCTTTGCGTGCCTTGTGGAATTTATGGCCTATGCCTAGGGCTGGTACTTTCCGGATTTTTAGTTATCCGTTTAACCGGTTTTTTTTCCGGTCGGTTACACGAAAACCGTTTTTCCGTTTTCAGCAAAAAATACAGCCAAAAAAAATTTCACCACTGTGTAATACATAATTAAAAAACAAAGCTGAAAAAAAAATATGATTTAGGCCTTGGTAAGACAAGCATAATTATTGACTACATGTTGCATTTTCAGATTTAAACTAGAAGAAAGTTGACGTTGATAAATTAGACGTTGACGTTGAAGAATTTTGACTTTATGTAGCTTTAAAATTTCCACAAGATGTCAAATTTTACATCTTAACGACAACGTAAGCCAAAAACAAAACAACAAAATTTAATACGTTTTCGTTAATGTTCCATTAATTTCAAATTATGAGCCAGAAAAATTAGCATGTTTGCGTTTTCGGGTAGCAATGCATTTCGTTTTGACGGCGCTTCTTTAACGTTCGCGCTAGGTATAGACGAGTCCACTTCTCCATGACGCGGGGAGGGCAGATGCTGGCCAGCATGTCTTTAACTGCCTCGTGTACGCGCTGGCGATCAGCAGTTTGTTTCGAAGAAAGTAAGCAGCTTCGATGGGACAAAAGCCCATGCAGATTATTTGTAAATAAGCTGCCCCCTACCCAACCCGGTTTTCTACTTTCACTGATTTTGAGTATTTGGATTAGTAGGCCTAAATGATGACACTTGGCTATTTCTGGCACGTCAACCGCGGTTTTTGAATGGTGCCCGCATCAAACGTTTTTCGGATATGGGTTTTATAATCCGTGTAACCGAACGTGGAACGGTTTCCGGTTAACCGATCCCAGCCCTACCTATGCCTGGTTGAAAATTACTTAGTAATTGTGCTTGCTAAAGTTGCAGATTTTTAATTTTTACACGTATCTATTTTTTCGTTTTGAAAGCTTGGTAAGCCTTTCTAGTCAATTCTTTGAGTGGGAGGTTCTTGCTAATGCCTAGCGGAAAAATATTTACCGTTTGTTCTCGTTTGCTAATGGTAGCCTATCTGCTAAGGTGTTTTTGCCTACGGCTGGAGGACTGCCTACGTGGTTTGGTTGGTATGTGCTTTACACAATTATTTGGGCCTGTGCCTGATGAAGGTTTACTTCGTATTTTTACATAACGATTTATAGCGCATGATGTGCTCGGTTTATTTTTCAGTTTTGACGAAATTTTCGTTTTTCATGCCTACTAGGATGGGCGGATTAGCTACGTAGTTATCAAAGCTGCTATCGCAATCTTACTAATTTAATCTGGCGTGCCTGATAAAATTTTACCGTGCGCCTAAACGAGGTTATTTATGCCTTAATTGTTTTTATTATTTGTTTATTTTCGTGTTCCGTGCATGATGAACTTTTTCGTTATAGCTTAACGAAATCCTTCATTTACTTGCGGTATGGGAATCGATTTCACGATACTTTGTATTAGCTTAAAGCTTCTGGATTGACCGTAATTTTCTGCTATGTGCTAAAATATAGCCTTATAGCTGCATGGCTTCAGCGTTTGCCGGATTCACATCGATTTACGTCCTTCGTACATGTGAGCCTATTTTGCTAAATTTACCGAAAATCTCCTGCTATGCCTGATGAAGAGAAATCATAATTTCCTTAAATGGAATGTTTTATCCGAATCTGAGCCTAATAGCTGATAATAATCTCAAGGACGGAGTAAGACTGGTTCCTAACGGGAATTGTATATCCTGCTGGCGTACCTAATAACATGACCGTACGCCTAACGAAATTTCGATGCTGCTAGGGTAATTAAATTTTCCTGTCAAATGTTTCTCTAAACTGCCTGACAAAGTTTTACTATGCGGTTTCTGAGGTGCTTGTGGCCTAGTACTTAACCAATTCTCGGTTTGTTTCCTTTTATTTCTTATGCATATCGAATTTTTTTCTAGCCTATTTTAGGTGAAAATCTTTGCTATGTACTTATAGAAGTGAAATTCCGAGAATTTCTTTTGTGCAAATCAGCCTGCTTTTTAGTTTTATACCTTCACTGGAATTGATCTGGCGTGCCTGATAAATTACTGGCCTAGCGCCTAAATGCATTGCATTTCTGACTGCCAAGGGTTATTATATTTTCACAGATTTTTAGTGCTCTAAGTGAACCTTTTTCGTTACACATCACGAAAATCCTTCACTAGCCTCATCATTTCGGATTGATTTCAAAGCTCTCCTTATGAGACAATAATGCATGGTTTACTTTATAATGCTGATCTGCTTTCGGTTTAAGCAGGGGGTAAGTTTTAATCCTTTTTATTTTTGGTATACCTAATCTTTGTGACCTAGTGCCGTTTGGTAATGTTTGCTCGTTGTGCTTGGTTTATGATTATTTACGCGGCGTGTCTTTTACGTGGCTTTGCGCCTAACGGGAATTTTCTTGTTTATTTTCGAAATCTTTATGAAGTTTATGACTTCTGGTTTATGCACGATTTGATGGCTTTTTTTTTTTTTTTAAAGTCCTATCATTATGTTTCAGTACTGATTATATACATTTTTTCCTTTTTGGTTTTTCCCGCGTTATTTATGCCTTAAGTCCCTACATGATTCGCGCTTCGGACTTGTCGAAATTTATCTACTCTCCTTGCGGATTTTTTATTTACTGCTTTGTTTATTTGCTAAAATTATATCTTTTCGGTTCGAGATTTCTGCTGACGTGCTGATAATTGTGGCCATATGTCCTACGAAACTTGATTTTCGGTATTTCGGGTCTTTATGACGGGCGGATAACTTATCAGTAATGTGCTGATCTGATCCTAACTGGTTCCCAGTTTCTAGTTTCTTTTCACTGAACCTAAACATTGCTTGTTTTGCATTTCTGGTTAGCGTATCGCTCATTTAGCATCTTTGTTTCGTTGCTTTGCTATTTGCATAAAAGTTTTTAGTTTTCTTTTCGGGTAGCCTATTGCTAGGGTTTTAGTCGCAATCTGCGTACTGATACATGGTTTTCATTTTCTGGTAGCCTACTGCTAAAATTTGCATGTTCTGCTGTCTTACTTTCCGCGTATGATTATACGGTTTTAATTTTGCTGATCCTCGTGAGGGTTTATATATCTATATTTGCTATACGTTAGTTATCCTAATTTTTTCTTTTTAGCTGGTTTTAGCTTGCCCTAAACTCGCTTTTTAGTTTATACTGGTTCGCTTCCTTATCAAGGTTTACTTATGAGCCTCTGCTCCTTATTTTCACTATTATTTATTTATGTCTCAATATCACGGGTTTATGTTTTACCCTATCACTGTATTTTAGCCTTTGTTTGTCCTTATGACATTTTTAGTTTATACTGGTTCTTTACCTTATCAAGGTTTACTTATGAGCCTCTACTCCTTATTTTCACTATTATTTATTTATGTTTTTGATATTACAGGTTTGTTTACACCTACGCTAATTTTGCACTATAGCCTATGCTTGTCCTTTTGGCATATTCATTTCTCTCATATATTTCACAGTAACTGGGTTATAATTTCTCTACGTAATTTCTTACTTTTCCTGAAATTGGATCTGGGTTATGTCTGCCCTATTGGTATGGCTACATTTGCCGTTCTGTTTTGTACGTAAGGTTACGTTTTTCATTCACTTTTATGTACTGATTACGGATTTATTTCACATGTCTGGTTTTTGGTGTATTAGTTCACAATTTTTTTCTCTTGCATATATGCCTTTTGCGCATTAGCCTATGGATGATTTTCGTGCACGATTGCAATGTTTCACATTTTGATTTCAGGTATGATTTTCAACATTTTGATTTCGGGTACGATTTTCACGGTTTTAGTTTCAGTTTGATTTCACAAGTTGATTCATCTTTCTGAATTTTGGTTACGATTTTTGTGTCTGGGTAGGTCTCTGGTTACTGATTTATTTGTCATATACGATTTTGGAATATTGCATTCTGTACGGTTTATAATGTATGGTATACTGATCTATCTTACACGTGCGATTTTAGACGTAATGGTTACTTGTACGACTACTTTCGTATGTGTCAATTATGTAAGATTTTGAATGTGCTACCTATTTTTATGGCTACTTTCTTATCGGTCACCGATTTGTTCGCTGTGTACGATTTTGAACGTACTACCTGCTTACGAGTCACTAATTTGTCTACTATGTACGATTTTGAACGTACTACCTGCTTACGAGTCACTGATTTGTCTACTATGTACGATTTTGAACGTACTAACTAGTTATATGTCACCGATTTATTTACTATGTACGATTTTGAACCTACTACCTAGTTACTTGGCTATTTTCGTATGGATCACTAATTTGTTTAGTATGTACGATTTTGAACGTACTACCTACTAATACGGCTATTTACGTAAGAGTCACTAATTTGTTATGTTCGATTTTGAACGTACTACCTATTTATGAGTCACTCACTGATCTTGTTTCTTATGTACGATTTTGAACGTACTACGGCTATTTTCATTTGGGTCACTGATTCTGTTTATCATGTACGATTTTGAACGTACTACCTATTTCTACAGCTATTTTCGTATGGGTTATCGATTTTCTAACGTGTACGGTTATTACGTATGTGTAACTTATTTTCTAATGTGTACGGCTATTACGTATGTGTAACTTATTTTCTAATGTGTACGGCTATTACGTATGTGTAACTTATTTTCTAATGTGTACGGCTATTACGTATGTGTAACTTAGTTTTCTGACATGTACGGCTATTACGTATGTGTTCGCTATCATTCACCTATTGGTCCTTAAATATTTTCACTACTGGTATGTCTTATTTGTACGGCTTTTTGCATCAAATTTTTAATTTACCTGACCTGCACAATTTGTACGCATTGGCGATTTTAAATGTATCTTACCTATATGATTTTGGCGTGTTCAGTTTCTACTTTTATTACCTACATACCTTTAAAATGTTTTGGCGACTTGCGCGTATTACGTGTATGGCTTAACGTTTTGGTTCTAACTGATTTTCCTATGTGCTTTAAGCATTATTAGCTACTCTCGTGTCTTATGCATACGACTATTACGTATATCTCACTCGATTTTCTAGGATCTCTCGGGTTTATGCTACGTTTCCTATGCAAAATTTCCCTATTTCCTTTCTAGCTTTTCAAGTGCTATGAATATTTGTCATGCTTGACTCGAATTTCGGTTTACCGTTCTTAAAGACTATGTACACTTTTAGCTGAGGTCATACACCTCATTTGCTAAAGACACTATATCACTTGCAATTTGCACTATATTTGTTCACAAGATATTCTACACGCAAAGTACTACATATATATATATATAACGTATATTATAATAAGGTCAGTTCACAGTAGCATTATGATTAGATGGACGTAGAGAATCTTGTTTCTGTCATATAATCTTGTATATGTGACTGAAACAAGATTCTCTACGTCCATCTAATCATAATGCTACTGTGAACTGACCTTATTATAATATACGTTATACTTGATCATGATACTCTATATGCTAGGTACTTTTGTGTACTACTGGACCAAGATTCTATATATCTACATACCTAATGCTACAGTGAGCTAATCTTATTATACTATACGCTATGTTTATTCAAGATACTCTATATGCTGGGTACTTATTTGCACTTCTGAACCAAAATTCTGTATACCTACATACCTAGTGCTACGGTGAGCTAACCTTATTATACTTAACTCTATGATCTTTGTAATTGGCTTGTTCTAGCCTACCTACGCAACGTGTATTTGACGTTCGTGTTCATGTACTTTGTACTTATACGACTTCTGGGTTCTTACTGTGCTTACGGTATTTGCTTAACTCTCAACGGTGCTAATGCCTTACTGTATTGGTATTATTTCATGGGTTTCACTCAATGTTAATTTGATTGTAATTCGGAATTTTGAATTTGAATTCTGTAACTGAGTTCATAGACTCTTAACTGCTCATGGGAATCATCGTCCGGCTCAAAGATATTGGCATTTGCTCTATGTTTTAAATGTTACTATCAATTTTCTTGTTAAATTGGCAGACGCAGGAAACCCTGTCTATTTAGCATAGATAGCTCTACTTACTATTAGAGTCATAATTACTGGAATTATGTAGAATATGTCCGCTCATTTTCACAACGAGGACACTTTTTAATAGTGACGAGAACTTTCACAGTAAGGTAACGAACGACGTTTTCCTATAGCTCTACTTTTCTTATTTATTACTATTAACGATTTTTATCGTGCTGCACTAGGGCTATATAGTCATGACTTGCATGCTGTACCATAATTTCCATATTTAATGTGTTTCTCGCTCTAATGTAGCGGAATTTGTTTACGAAACTTGTGTTTCCATTTCACTAAAATACATAATTCGGGTACATTATTTGTACGGTAAGTTTTTCCAGGTTTTCCAAGTTCATTTGACTGCTACTGCGATTTCTTCGAGCAAGAATTGTCTGACTAGTGTTTATCATGTTTTTTCTTTTCAGGGTACCAATGGTAAGTTGGGTATGACCTCATGCTTTTTACGGAAAACAATACTAGATTTGACGTTATTCGTCCGCTTAAATGTTTGTTGTAACTACTATGATTTGATAATGATTTCTACTGTTTTGCTCCGAGAGCCACAAATGTCACTTTAGTATGGATCTTCTCCAATATCGAACTGTGCGTAGGCTATTACTACCTAATGTTTGCTTGATCGAGGCTGCATTTAAGCCTGATTTCGGGAGTATTTGTACTAGAACGTGTAAAGTAACTATGGGTTGGTCTCAATCTGCGTTTCTCTTCGTGTTTCTGCTGCTCTAAGCGTATTTGCTTCTGCACGAGTTCAGACGTGCATGGATCGCAATGTTTACCTTAACAGGTTTCTTTTCGTTTTTATCGGAAAATAATTGCAAATGCTTTTGCTGGGTGTCGTCACTGACTGGGGTAAAACTATATTTCGGATATATTTCGGATTCGTGATCTCTTGGATCCATGTGCAGTCGTGAAATGAAATCACGCAATTGCTGCTCTACTTCATTTAAGCTGCCATTTCTGATTTCTGATAATTCGAGATCATCTGGCTTATTAAAGAGATGAGTCCCGCAGGGGTGCAGAATATGCCAGAACGCTAGAACGAGGTTCGCGGGAAATTTCAGAGAACTGTGGAAATTCACTGAAAAATGGCTTGCCTACACAGTGAAAGGCTGTGGAAATTTGAAAAATCTGTAGGGAAATTTTGTGGGAAATTTTATCCAGTAAGAATTTTCTGCACCCCTGGAATCCCGTTTATTGACCTTAGGAAAAACGGTCTACAGTGGTTCACATGTATACGTACTATCCTGAATGGATCCAAGTAGTGTACTGCTCATATAATCACTGGGTTTATAAATTCTGCTATTCTGAATGGCCCACACCAAACTTTCTGCAGTTTATCGGAAATTTCTTGCAGTTTTACGAAAGATTTTATCAGAATGTAATCATCTGTGAGAAAACGGTATGGACGTGCCGATTTGTTAGAGAAATTCTGCTGTTTTTGAATTGCGATAGCGTTTTGCTTACGCACCACTTCAAATGCATTCTGGAGTCGTGTTTCCAGCCTGACGACGGTATCGTCACTATTATAGATTTTCCTTGCTGGTTCAAAGACAAGGGAGCTTGGTGTTCTGTATTCTACTCTGTGATGTAGGAAATAAGGTGAAATCAAGGTGGCACTGTGAGGGGTGGAATTCAGAGGTATTGTTGCTGCTGACAATCCGTCATCCCAAGCGTGGGGGTCGTTTGCTACGATTTTTCTCAAGACTGTATCGAATTGTTACAAATTTCAACGCCGCCACCTACCCAAGAGGTATTTGGAGTGAAGTTCACTTGCTTTACATTGAATAAAGTGTTTAATGCTGCGCATACTTCGTTGGCAAATTCTTTACCCATTATCCGACCTTATGGTTCTACAAGGGCTAAATCGTGCGAAAAGCTTAGTATATAGCTTACGTGCTATTGTCTCTGCTCGTTTGTTTGGTATGCCAAATGCAATTACGAAAGAGAGAAATCATCGACCAGCGTCATGATGTAGACGTTCTGTCATCTGCTAGTGTTTAGCTTTCCTATCAAATCCATAGACCAACTTTCTCCTGGTCTCAAGGATGCTTTATAAGGTTTGTTAGGCCGATTGTACTGCTAACAAATAAGGCATGTCTTTACATAATAGTCAATATATTGGACCATGGTAGGCCAAAAGCAATGAAGCTGTATTAGTTTCAGGGTGCTTTTTGCTGCTCTGTGCCCTGCTGAGGGTGAAGCGTGATAATCTCTAATGCAAAAGTTTACTAGCGTTTCTGGTATACAGACTTGCACTATGTCTTCCAATCTGCCTTGTGCTGGAACTTTAGTCCATACTCGGTATAGCATACCATCGAAATATTTAAAGAAGATGTTACGTTTGTTACTGGCATCAATAATGTCAGCAGAGTTCCGGTTTCTAACGTTTTACAGAATTTTACTGCAGTAAATGTCTGCTCTCTGCTCGGCCACTACTTGGCTTCTAGTCTAATCTGGAAATTGTGAATTTAGAACGCAAACTGGCAGTTCTATGCGTGATAGTGCATCACTAACTGGCAATAGTTTCATCCTAAGCGATTTCTACTGCTATTACGGAGCCTAGCGAAAGTCCCTAGGGGGGGCCATAACATTTATCCTAACTGGCAGTGTTCTCCTTCCTCTCGACGATCCTGGTAGAACCGCCACCACTCATTCGCGAATGAGACCTAACCTTAACTCTGTTATGATTTAAAACGTGCTTAATTTATTCATGCAGAAGTCAGAATAAAAGAAGTCGATTTCCAACATATGCACATTTATTTATGGCAGATATCACAACAAGTTACAGGTTAAATATTTAACGTTGAAGGTAAACAACTTTCGGTTGGGTGCACAACTTACGGCTGGAACCAGTTAAAAATAGTTTAACTCAATTTTCAGGCATTTTGCGATGAAACAAGTTATGATTTTGAGCAAAATCAAAAATATTCTATTAATTTCTTCTTCCCTTTACGATTTTGGGTCGGGAAGTAAATTAATACATTATCAAGGTTTTCAGGAACCCGTGGACCTCACACTAGCTTGTCCTTATTCTTTGCGTAGGCTAAGAAATGTTGGGCTTAAGAGCTAGGACTAATTCTTATTAATCTTCTTGGGGACTAACTGATTTTAGGATCCCTTCCCCCTAAGATCTATTCGCTAAAGTATCTTCAGACTACATTTTAGTTTAAGTTTACAAAGCTAAAGCTTACCAAGTCGTGGTACTACTGCGACTTCTTCATCTTCAGCTTATCCGCTACTCGGCTAAGTGCGCGCCTGATCTAGAAATGGCATAGCGTTCCGCCGATCTGCAGTGGTTTTGGGACCATAGGTCCAGCAATGCTAATTTCAAACTGAAATGCGCTGACATTAATTTATTCTTGTTTTAAAAATAATAATAGCTATAGGACACGCAAATCTAAAATTCGCCATTGGCACTAGCTAACAGCTGTTACTAGCCTACGAGCGCGAGCTCTCTTGCCATTACGTTACGTGAACCATGTCAAATAACGAAGCACTAAACTATAAGTTTAACCTAGATTAAAATACCAATTTATATTTTAAACTTACTAGAATTTTATTTAATTCCCAAACTAAAGGATTTCGAGATTGGTTCCAACCGCATTTGTACTTACAGTTTTCTGGTTCCAAGCTGAAATACATTTCTATGGTCATAAATGCAATTCGTAAAAACGGCCGACACAAGGTCGATCTTTTTTTCAAATGACAATATTTAACAATATTGACATTTTTCTCGAGTGGAAGGTTACATGTCAACAACAGAGGTTACATATTTTATCCAAACGAATCCGACATTTACCTTAATAAACATTAAGTAAATTCGAAGGGTTTTACAGAAAATCACGTCTCATGGCTTGTAAAAGCCGGATGCAACTTTTACGAAAAAAAGGATCCACGTAACTTTTCTTGGCATGCATTTTAACAAGTGGGATCCAAGTTAAATTAGCACAAAATAAATAAATGGTGTTTTTATTTATCTTAATGAACCAGCAGCCACAACGGATTACTAACCTGAGTAACCTACCCATATTTCTGCCGATATGACATACAAGGAAGATCATAGTTCCTGGAGAAATAGTAGCTAAACAGAAGAACATCTAAAAACAGGCTAATCTGTTACAGGCCAGTAACGAACCTGAATTTAGGTAATAACCAAAGCCTTCCCACACCACGAGGGGGGGGGGGGTTACTTGAGTGATAAATTACGATCTTCCTTACACGCCCCCACTGAAGTAGCCGACTTCCTGTCGCCCGAGGCGGCAAGAATCAGTGCTAAACCAAATGCAAGTACAATCGAACATGTGCAAGTAAATGTTGAGCAGCGCATACATCAATAATGTAAACACTCAAGGACAAGACTGTGCGAGTGATCCTGTTTCACTTTATGCAGGTGGATGACGTGAAAAGGAAGCAACCGCCATCACACAAAAATTCAGACCTGAATTTCATGGACAAACAACATTTAACAAGTTATACCGTTGCAAATTAAAAATGACACAGCCTCTCAATACTCTGTTAATATATCCCCGCCGGCATGAGAATGTCGCATTGTAATTTTAGTTTATCCAGTAAAATTACCAAAAAACTCCGGTCGTGCCCCTCTAACCTAGTGTGCAATACATTTCAGAAAGAAGGATTCTATGGGCACGTACTAAAAAACTGTGGGCTCTATTCCTAACTTGACTGGACAGGTTTTCAGGTCACCTGACAACTACTGATAACTTTTTTTATATATAGAAAGTCACAAGAAAACTCTTCAGATTTTTTTTTCAAGAAATACATGGAAAAATTGTCTTACGTTTTTGTGCAATAGAAAGTAAAGAAAAAAAAAACGTACAGGATTTTATGTAAAATTTTAACTAGCTCAACATGGAGTCAAGGAAAAAAATACACAACTGAGAGTTCCACTCGGTAGTACTCGCAACAACCCATTTTTGTTTTGGTGACATTACTAAGCTTCAGAAAAGTATCGACTCTTTTTGCTTTAGGCTATCCCACTTAATGGGATCGGGAGATGTTCGCTTAAGCGCAACAGTGAGTGGAGCATATTTTTCAGAATAGGCAGGGATGTATCTCTGATAGTAGCCTACTAAGCCTAAAAATGACCTCACATCTGTTTTTGTAGCAGGCCTACGGAATGCTTTCACTGTGGCTATTTTAGCATCATCTGGGGCTCGATAGCCATGTCCAATCTGGTGTCCCAAGTAGGTTACACTGTCACAAGCAACTTGTGACTTGGAAGCATTCACAGTCAATCCTGTGGATCTTACAGCAGAAAGAAAGGAATGAACATGTTCTAAGTGACATTCCCAAGTTTTAGAACCAACAGCCACATCATTTTGGAAAGGAGTGGTGTTTTCCTCCATTTCAGAACACACTTTTTCCATTAATTGCTGAAAGCAAAATGGTGCATTCTTCATGCCCATGTTCATGATAAGCGGCTCAAACTTACCAATGGGGGTAGAGATAGCTGCAAAACGTGTAGCCCTCTCAGTGAGCCCTACCTGCCAGAAGCCTCTGTTCAGGTCAAAAACGCTGATATACTTCCATTGAGCTGCCTTTTCCAAACACTCGTCTATGTTTGGGATTGGGTGGTCCTGTGTTTCCATGATTTCATTGAGTTCATGGTAGTCTGCAACCGGTCTAGGCTTGCATCCTTCTTTGCACACAATGATCATGGGGCTGCCATATGGGGACTTAGATTCACGAATTAAACCCAACTCCAGCATACGCCTAACTTCAGCTACAATGAGATCACGTTCTGTTTTACCATGCTGGTAATAACGTACCGATATTACCTTTTCAGTGGTCAACACAATGTCGTGTGTTACCAGATCAGTGCGTCCTGGTAACGTGGAAAATACTCCAGGCACTCTGTCGAAACAGTGCACTAAATCTTTCCTTTGCTCAGCAGTGATATCTCCTAGCTTTTTCAAAGCCTGCATGGCTTGTTCACTTGTTAACGGGCCATCATCTGGCTTTCCAGTCCACTCATGGGTTGGGGGTTCTGGCTCTTGGCTTGACAAGTGGTTGCATATGCTTTCTCTGGCCACGAAGGCTTTTAGCATATTAATGTGATAAATGGTAGGCCGTTTTCTACCAGTTGTCTTTTCTACCAGATAGTTAGTTTCTGAGATTTTCTCTAGAACCTTAAAGGGCCCTTCCCAATAAACTTCTAACTTGTTGGCCCTAGAAGGGCGCAAGATCATGACCTTGTCACCAGGCTTAAAGGTACGCTGGCAAGCTTTCCTGTCATAATATTTCTTGGAGGTTAATTGTGCCTCAGTGTAATTATCTTCTGCAATCTCTCGGCAGTATTTGAATCTTTGCAGAAGGTCGATAACGTGATCAAGAACGCTTGGATGCACGTCAGGAGCGACCCAATTTTCCTTTATTAATGTTAAAGGACCACGGAGATTACGTACATAAACCCCACGGAGATTACGTCCATAAACCAACTCACTTGGCGAGAAACCAGTGGTTTCATGAGGCACCGTTCTGAGAGCAAACTTTGCTCCTGGAAGACAGCATTCCCAGTCATGGGGGTGTTCGCTGCAAACTGCCTCAATACTGCTTTAAGGGTCCTATGGAACGTTTCAACCGAGTTCGATTGGGGATGCGCAACCGATGAATGGACCATCTTAATTCCACATTTTTCTAGAAATAATGTTGTTAGTTCACTAACAAAACAACTACCGAGGTCGGATTGCACCGTCGACGGAAATCCTATTCTAGAAAAGACCTCTAAAAGAGCATCAACCACAGACTGACTGTCAGCCTGCCTAAGTGGAACTGCTTCCGGCGATTTTGTAGCCGGGTCACGCATGGTTAGTATATATAGATATCCGGCTTTTGTTTTGGGACGAACTGGTCCCACTATGTCAATTATTTGTCGCTCCATAGGCTCGTGCACCATTGGCACCAGTACCATAGGGGTAACTGGGACTTTGCCAGATTTCCCCGTCTTCTAACAAGTCAAACAAGACGCAACAGAGCGTTCAACATCTTGAAAAATTCTAGGCCAATAAAATTGAGCTAAAATTCTATCTTGGGTTTTTGTTTTACCAAGATGGCCTGCCCAGGCATTTGAATGAGCAGTATACAATATTAATTCTCTGCATTTAGTGGGGAGCAGTAACTGGGGCACCTTAAAGGGGCACAGGAGTGCGAAATAATAAATCGTCCTTAACAAAAAAACGTTTATTCTCATCTTGCTGGTAAATAGGTAGCCTACTGCTTTCCCAACACAACTCTAGGCTAGAGTCAGACTGCTGCAACTCTTTAAACTTATCAGGACTAAGTTTGCATAATTCCAAAAACTTGCTATCACTTGGACCTAAGATCGAAGGATCCTTTGGGCCTAGTGGAGTAGTTTTTATTTTAACTTGGTTTAGGTCTGTAGACTACTCAATTTCTTCCTCCTGCTGCACCACAGGTGGATCAAGTATAATGCCTAAAGACGGGCTGGAGATTGCCATATCTGGCGTACAAGTTACAGAGGGTTGCTGACACTGTCTACTTTGTGAACGAGTTGCTGCATTAACTATGGGAATTGGAGTTTTCATTCCCCTTACCTCCAGAATGTTTTGGGTGGGTACACCCATCAACATTTGGAAATGTGGGCCCATGTGATCTTTAACTAAGGCTTCAACCTCTACTGGCCCATAGGGGTTTCTAGAGTTACAAGGGCAATTGCGTGCGCCGTTGTTTGATCTGTTAGCGTATTGCTACAATGCGTTAACTCCCCAGTAAACTGATGGAGCTTTACTAGCTTACGGTCTACGATGTCACTAGTAGCTGCAGTGTCTCTAAGCACTTTGCAGTTTGTACCGTTCACTGACCACTCTGTAATATATTTATTTAAAACATATTCCTGGGTTTTACCTAGTGAACTACAAAAGTTTGCCTCCTTCCTAAGAGGGTTGTCGGGGCACTGATTTCTAAAATGGCCGACCTTATTACAAATAAAACAATTCTTAGGCTTGTCCCTAGGCTTATCGAAATGAGCCCTGGCATCACCATTTTCTTTAGAATTATTTTGACTAGGCCTAGGAGCCTGTCTGTTGCCATTCGAGTGAGCTTTGGCACCACAATTCGAGTTGCCACTGCCAGAGTTCTGCTTTTCTGTTGGTTGCTAGAGTTTTGCTTACCATTGTTAGGGTTCCCAGTGGCACCCTGGTTATCTTTTGCAGAAGCCTCACCTTTACTAGCTCCAACAGGAGCATGACTTATGTCCTTTTCCACGGTAGACACTAGCCTACGCGCGTCGCGCAACATACTCATCGGCATAAATAGCTGCCTTTTCTACCGAGTCTATGTCTGGCTTATCCTGAAGCCAGTACTTAAGTTGGTTGGGACAATTTACTAAAAATTGCTCTAGCAAAATCAGATCCGAGATCTTACCAGCATCTGCACTCGCTTTGGCAAGATCAAACCATTGCACCATTTGCACCCTAAGCCTAAACGCAAATTTACTATAACTTTGTTCAGTAGACTTTGAGAAACTACGGAACTTTACACGCGCAGCTTCTGGTGTGAGCTGAAATTGGTTTAAAAGTTCAGCTTTAACTTTGTCGTAATCGACGGCATCACTCTCGCTTAACCTAGCACATACTTGAGTGAATACTGAGCCTATAAGAGGCTGTAGCTCTAGCGTGTACTCTTCGGGTGGAACTTTTGCTTGTTTAGCTGTTCGCTCAAACTGGACCAAGTATTCACTAATATCCAGGCCCTTTTCTTCCCCCCATACTGGCATTAATTTATGCAAGCTCCTATGGCAAGAATTTTGAGTATTAGGCTCTTTAGAAACAACTGGCTGTTTTCCCCTAAGCTCTAATTCTTTTTTCTTCAACTCATTTTCTTGTTGTTTTAATTAAAACTGAGTCTCAAGTTCCATCCGCAGAGTCTCTTGCTGGCTTTTGGCTATTTCAGCTTCATGAGCGAGTTTCTGCTTAGCCAACTCGGCTTCATGACGCTGAATGTCTACTAATTGGGCTAACCTAGCCTTTTCGTTTTCAGCCTCAAGAAGTTTAAGATGCTGCAATTCTCTAGCTTCATCCCTTTCCCTCTCTTTTTGCTGTTTGGCTTCCCTTAATGGCGTAAGCCAATCATTTAAATCATCTACAGTAAAAATACCTTTGTCAATACCATTCTGGATTTTGGTTACAGTCGTGGATTTTGCACTACTCTTACCTATTCCGGTGTCAACACAGAATTTTTGTAACAGTATAGGGTTCACAAATGGTTTGTGCATCCATTTTTACCAACTGTTTTAATGCAGAGTCCTAGACCCACTGCGAGAAAAAAAAGCAACGCTTCCGGGAGCTTCAGTTCGAAAAGTATGTTTACTAAACTGTAAACACCAAGTTTAAACTTAAAATAAACTTGCAGTTATTCACTAATTAAAATAAATTTAATCTAGTTAGGCTAACACGGGCCTACAACAGTTATTTGCTATTTAAACCGAATTTTAAGCTAGCAAGGCTAACACAGGCCTACAAATTTCTTTTTTTTCGCAACTGGAATACTGGCATTGTCTCGACGAAGGAAGTGGGAAGAATTTGGGTTCTTTACCGAATCCCACTGGCTGCGACGCAGTTTATTACGGAGCCTAGCCAAAGTCCCTAGGGGGGCCGTAACATTTATCCTAACTGGCAGTGTTCTCCTTCTTCTCGACGATCCTGGTAGAACCGCCACCACTCATTCGCAAATGAGACCTAACCTTAACTCTGTTATGATTTCCCTTACTGAAATGTTGTGTACGTTTTCTGTACGTATACTAGTCGTTTTGCTCGTAAACTACCAGTTTCTTGGTAACATTTGCCCATTTTATTTCAAGATTTCTTGCATGTACTATAAATGGGACTCAAGAAGTACAACTGATCACAAAATGTGCTCAGTAAGCAACAAAACTGTTCATATTTTACGTCCAGTTGGTTGCAAAATGTTAACATAGTGAAATGCGTTTAACTGATTACAAAAAACGACTACAACAATTCAATTTGTAGTACGTAAATTACGCACAGTTCACTGTAAACTGTTTACAACTCAAAGTGTGATCAACTGTTCATAAAATGAGTCTTAAAGGACTGATAATACGAACAAATGACCGCAAAATGTGAGCTACTCAAAATACAACCAACCGATCACAAAAAGTGACCAGTGATTCCTCCAATTGGAGTCCGTAAAATATGCACAGAAGACTGCAGAATGTTGACAACTCAAAATGTGATCAACTGATCACAAAATTGTGTCTTTGAAGAGCTACAGATGATTGCGAAACGTGCACTACTCAAAATACGATCAATTCATCGTAAAAAGTGACTTCTTGGTTGTTCTACTTGAGTCTGTAAATTACGCACAGATGATCGCAAAATGTTGACAACTCAAAATGTGATTGTTGTTCACAAAATACGATCATGTGGCTTGCACTGTTGCATGCGCATATCTTCATTTTTTAAATTTAGAAAACATAGTTTGCATTTAGAAAAATTTTACATCTTGCAATTTTTATGCTGTGCATGTATTTGCGGCTGAAAAAGGGTTTAAGCCGAACTTCCCTTGGGTTTCGAATTTGACCACCTTCGAACCACAATCTTACGAATTCATTGACTTGATTATTGTACGTATAGACAAGGGTATATAATATGGATTTTTTAAACTGTGTTAAGCAACTTTCTAACATATCTTCCTTAAAAAATATGTATAGATTTGACTATACACTCAAAAAATGAGAAAACGGCTGCCATTTTCCAAGATGGCGGTGGGAGCTCAAGTGGGAAAAGGTGGGGAATCTTAGGGGAAAGTTTTCAATGGTATTCGGAACTTATCTACTAAGTTTCATCTCCTTCTGAATTAGTTCTAGACAACGTCGAAATTTTAGCTAATTCACTGGACTATATCTACAGTTTGGTGCTTACGCCTTGTAAGGCTAAATCTCCATACAATTAAATTATTTCATTGAAACTAAGATTTAAGAATTTTTTTTTATTATTTGTGTTGAAATTTGCTTTCCTGAACCAACACTTTATTGCTGTGCACCAGAAAATGTGAAATCTACCAATATCCTGTAAGTTGCAGAATATATGTAGTGATTGGCATATCAAAATGCATAGATTCGGCTATACAGTCAAAAAATGCAAAACAGCTGCCATTTTAGAATGCATTGTGTAGCCGAATCTTATGAAATTTTTTAAAAGCAAGATGTGTTAGATAGTTGCTTCATACAGTGTATTATGCAATGTTGTAACACTTCTCCCTTTCAAAAAAGTGCAAAGATTTGACTACACTCAAAAAATGCAAAAACGGCCACTATTTTCCATTTTAGTATAAAAGGAAGATGTGTTAGAAAGTCACCTAATACAGTGTGTTACGCAACTTTGTAATACATCTTCCTGTCAAAAAATGCAAAAACGGCCGCCATTTTCCGTTTTAGATTGCATTGCATAGCCAAATCTACTCATTTTTTAAAAGGAAGATGTGTTAGAAAGTTGCTTAATACAGTGTATTACGCAACTTTAACACATCTTCCTTTCAAGAAATGTATAGATTTGTCTATACGGTCAAAAAACACAAAAACGGCCGCCATTTTCCAAGATGGCGGCAGGATCTCAAATCGGAAGGGTGAGAAATTTTAAGGGAAAGTTTACAGCAGTATTCGGAACATATCTACCAAGTTTCATCTCCTTCTGAATTAGTTCCAGGCAAAATGGTAATTGTACCAGACTGATTACATGTAAATAAACTGCAGATTATTTGCAGTTTTACACTTAGGATTACTTAATTTTACTTTAAAGTATGTTTTTATTAAACTTGATTGTTAATTTTAAACAATCAATTGCAGTTAATTACGTGAAATACAATGGACATTTATCCGCAACCATAAGGGCAAAACGTAATTTATGAAGCAACATAATGTCTCCATAAAACCGTTTCAATTAGAAAAGAGATTCTGCAGCTATAGCTCTTCAAAATCCATTGACATTAACTATTAGGGATGGTTGTATACGTGTATACACATCATAAAGTGCTCGTTAAATACAACCTACTGGAAACAGAAAGAGTACAACCCAAAACCAGTATCTTATCGGATAGCCTTAACGACTAGTTCCTCGTAATACACGATGTTCAGGTCATAAAATGCTATCAATCGTGTCCAGTGGTAGTAAAAGAAGACCACTACATCACATATTACGACGAGTAGGTCGTTTTTACGATTCGATATGTGATGTACTGGTCGTAAAATATCTACGTACTAAAAAACGACCACTACATCCCATATTATGATGAGTAGGTCAATTTTAACAATTAATATGCGATGTACTGGTCTTAAAATATGATCAATCGTATCTAGGTAGTTAAAGACGACCACCACATCACGTGTTACGATAAGTAGGTAGTTTTTAACGACTAGTTCCTTTTAATACGTGATGTACTGGTCGTAAAATACGATTAGTCAGTTCTATACTATGTATTACGATGAGATGGTCGTATTAAACGGCCAAATTATTATACAAATGACGACTAATTGCAAACATTTTGCTACCTATAGCTCAGCTAAGAAATGTTTGCAACTGTTCACGAAATGTTACCTGTTGGACACAAGCTTAAATAGTCGTAAATTGTGATTAATTGTAAGTTTTTAACAATCTTAAGAAAACACACAATTGGCAATAAACTGTTCGTCTTTTGCAACAAATACTACCACTAAACGTACAATACGACCATGTCAAAACGCACTAAAAAAGTACTCATTTTCTGATCGTATTTTACGACCTAAAATTTCAGTAAGGGTTAAAACGTGCTTAATTTATTCATGCAGAAGTCGGTATAAAAGAACTCGATTTCCAACATATGCACATTTATTTATGGCAGATATCACAACAAGTTACAGTTTAACTATTTAACATTGAAGGTAAACAACTTTCGGTTGGGTGCACAACTTACGGCTGGAACCAGTTAAAAATAGTTTAACTCAATTTTCAGGCATTTTGCAATGAAACAAGTTATGATTTTGAGCAAAATCAGAAAAATATATTAATTTCTTCTTCCCTTTACGATTTTGGGTCGGGAAGTAAATTAATACATTAACAAAGTTTTTAGGAACCGTGGACCTCACACTAGCTTGTCCTCATTCTTTGCGTAGGCTAAGAAATGTTGGGCTTAAGAGCTAGGACTAATTCTTATTAATCTTCTTGGGGACTAACCCTTCCCCCTAAGATCTATTAGCTTAAGTATCTTTAGACTAACTTTACAAAGCTAAAGCTTACCAAGTCATGGTACTACCGCGACTTCTTCATCTTCAGCTTATCCGCTCCTCGGCTAAGTGCGCGCCTGATCTAGAAATGGCATAGCGTCCCGCCGATCTACAGTGGTTTTGGGACCGTAGGTCCAGCAATGCTAATTTCAAACTGAAATGCGCTGACATTAATTTATTTTTATTTTAAAAATAATAATGCTATGCAATACTACGAGTTAATAGCTATAGGACTAAAGCTCGATAAATGAAAAATTCCAACTGCGTGTAAGTGAGTTGACACGCAAATTTAAAATTCGCCATTGGCACTAGCTAACAGCTGTTACTAGCCTACGAGTGCGGGCGCTCTTGCCATTACGTTACGTGAACCATGTCAAATAACGAAGCACTAAACTATAAGTTTAACCTAGATTAAAATACCAATTTATATTTTAAACTTACTAGAATTTTATTTAATGCCCAAACTAAAGGATTTCGAGATTGGTTCCAACCGCATTTGTACTTAGTTTTCTGGCTCCAACCTGAAATACATTTCTATGGTCACAAATGCAATTCGTAAAAACGGCCGACACAAGGTCGATCTTTTTTTCAAATGACAATATTAACAATATTTACATTTTTCTCGAGTGGAAGGTTACATGTCAACAACAGAGGTTACATATTTTTATCCAAACGAATCCGACATTTACCTTAATAAACATTAAGTAAATTCGAAGGGTTTTACAGAAAATCACTTCTCATGGCTTGTAAAAGACGGACGCAACTTTTACGAAAAAAAGGATCCACGTAACTTTTCTTGGCATGCATTTTAACAAGTGGGATCCAAGTTAAATTAGCACAAAATAAATAAATGGTATTTTTATTTATCTTAATGAACCAGCAGCCACAACAGACTACTAACCTGAGTAGCCTACCCATATTTCTGCCGATACGACATACGAGGAAGATCGTAGTTCCTGGAGAAATAGTAGCTAAACAGAAGAACATCTAAAAACAGGCTAATCTGTTACAGGCCAGTAACGAACCTGAATTTAGGAAATAACCAAAGCCTTCCCACACCACGGGTAGGGGGGGGGCCTTTGCTTGAGTGATAAATTACGATCTTCCTTACAAATCATGTTCTCTGATCCTTACTAAGATGTGATCTAGTTTGGGTGATAACCCATTGCTGTTATATAAATAAATCATTGCCGTGTAATTGGTTGACAGGAAAAAGGTTCTTCCAATTAAATATGTATGAAACGTTTCGATTGCGTGTACTGCGGCAAGAATTTCCCTTAAAATTTTGCTTCCTTCCTTTTCTTTGGGCGTTAAGGTACGTGATGTATAGGCTATGGGGTAGGTTATACCGTCATGTAACTGTTTGAGGCAACCTTTTAACAATTCGTCCCTGCCGTCCGATTCAACGTAAATGGGCTGGGAAAAATCAGGGTATCGCAGGGTTACTGCGTGTACCATAGCTTGCTTTAGGCCTTTAAATGCATCGTCTGCTTCCTGATCCCATATGAACTTGATGTTCTTTTTTGTGAGTTTGTTAAGGCTCGCTGAGAACGCCAAAAAGTTAGGAATGTTTCTCTTGAAAAGGTTGCATATTCCGATAAATCTGCGGATTTCTTTTAAGTTTTTAGGCTGTGGAAAGATTTCCTTAGTTTTTTTTTTGTCTTTGTCAAATAATAATAATAATAATAATAATAAGTTTCCCACAGGAGTCATGGGAGGACAATGGAAGGGTGTTGAGCCGCTTATACCGCGCCTAAGATAAAAATAGATTTTGCAAATAAGCCCATAAAAAGGGTGGTTATTACTTTTGCCAAGTCAGTAACTACGTTTGAGGAAAATTTGAAGATTTTCTCTGGCCAACGAACGTTTAAATCCCTGTACCGTGTGCTGGTCAACCGTCAGAGGTGAGAGTGCATTCCATGCACTAACAACCCGTACAGCAAATAAATGTTTTCTGAGACTTGTTCTTGCCGGCTGTACTGCAAGTTTCCATCTGTGACCGCGCGTAGACATGTGGCCTGAAAGAGGCACAAAAAACGGTAGATCGACATTCAGCATATCACGAAGTATTTTATAAGTTAGTAAGAGGTCAAATTTAAGGCGCCTAAGTTCGAGTGACTTAAGGCCGGTCTGTAAAAGCCTCTCACCATAAGACATGTCTCGCATGCCATTTAGGCGCTTAGTGAATTTTCTCTGGACCGATTCCACTAGGTCAATATCACCCAGCAGATGTGGCGACCAGACTGGGGTAGCATATTCGAGCAAGGGTCTCACGAAGACCTTGAAAGTCCAGGTGAGCGTGTGGATACACCCGGATGTAAAACACTTATGAACAATGGCCGATCTTTTAAACGTCAAAGCAGTGATTTTCCTACAATGTAATGACTGCTTTAGATTTCGTGAAAACCAGATGCCAAGATCCTTTACTTCTTCAGCAGATCCAAGGACTTCATTTTCCAATAAATAATCAATAAATAAATAATAGTGTGGAGGCCAAGAAGCAATGTTGCTTTCCCTCCTTGTTTGTATGTTTGTGATCTCTAGGTCACCACTGAGAAAGATTGAACAGCTACTTAGCTCGGCTGGAGCCTGTAGCCAGTACCCGCCTCGGTAGCGCAGTGGTTAGAGCGCCCGACTAGTAAACGGGAAGTCCTGGGTTCGAGTCCCAGTCGGGGCAGTTGTCTTTTCTTTCTTTCTTGGACTAGTGTATTGTGTTTCCTCACAAGGACAGTCTTTGATGCAGACTGCTTGCTTCGTTTACCCTTTACCTTGTGATTTCTTTATTTAAATAAATAATCATGGCAAGTATTCTGCCTCCCGATGTGGAATGCAAAACATTTTGGTGTAGGGGGCCTAATTCGTTTACTATGAAACCGAAAAATTTGGCTTCCTTCTTAGAAGACTTGCTTTTTCTTTGGCGGTTACTAAAAGCGTCTTGATGTAATTTCAATATTACTGAGAATTCGATTCGTTCCTATTAGTCTAAATCTGGTAGTGAGAACTTAACTTTCAAGTCATTCCATTCATCATATAACTCTGCCTTGGATTTTCCCGGTGGCCTTGGTGAGTTGATGGAGTGGGCACTGGTATCAATGTTTGGTTGCTGTATCTCAGTGGGCTCATAGTCTTGAGTGCTTAAAAGGTTTGACTCGGTCTGTGTTATCATTGATGGTGTTGATGAACTCGCCTCAGCTTTGCGATAGTATTGAGCTGTCTCGCTGGGCTCAGTATCATCCGTGATCGTATCAGCTGCACTGATGCTGGTCTGGCTTTGTTCTGAGGGATTTACCATGCTTGAAGCATTTATTGGAGTTTCATCCTCGCTTTCTGTATCGTATTCGATTATTGCGGTGGTGTAATGACCAAGAATAGTCCCTGAAGGGATGTAAATAAACGACCGGATGCATTTTTATCAAGCCTGTTGTTAACTAAACATCTGGCTAAGCAAATCGGAAAATTGCTGTCGCATTGTGGAATAAAAACTCCGCTTTGAATTTCTGGGTAGCCTACGTGCAAGGTAGCTGTTACCCTCGTCTCGCTATTGTCTGGTAGAACAAGGTCTCTAAACATGGAAACCGGTATTTCCTCATAATATTTGTAGGGTGTGGCATTCCATTGGGATTGTGGGTTTTCTCCTGTAACTTTATCTGTTGCGATGTTCCCCGGCGCAATGTGCTCGTGTAATACTTGATATTTTTCGAAATTAATTATTTCCCTATTCTATTCGTGCGTTTGCCAGTGCGTCATATGGAGAGGTAGATAGCTTAAACTTGAGCTCTCCTATTTCCAATATATGCTCTGAGCAATTTAGCTTGACTAGTTCTGGCTGTTTTGATAAGAAATCATAGCCTAATAAAACATGTATTCTTCCGAAGCTGTTATCGGGAACGATTCTAAACTGTTGCTTTCTTGTGCAACTGCATTTACCGATTTCAGTAGTCAATATTCTATTTACTCTCACTTTCGTTCCGCCAATTCCTATTAAATCAATTGGGGCAGATGTCAAGTTTCGATGCATTTTATCTTTGGATCATGTAACAATTCGAGTGCTGTTGATTCTTAAAGTAGCGAAACTCCGCTTCCAGAATCTAAAAGTGCTAGCTTGCTAATGTGCCCAAAACTGAATATTAAATGTGGCCTAGGGTGTCCTAATTTTGCCCTGTAACCTGCGCAATTTATTGCTGTTACGTCAGTTTTTCAGTCAGCTTGGGTTGCTTTGCTTATGCTAGTACTGGCCTGCTCTGTGCCATAGCCTAACTCGCTGATAAGGCCAATAGTGTCTATTTGTGCCGCTAGATGGAGTTGGAGAGGCGCTGTTTCGGTAACTAGTTCATTTTTGGCTGAGAGCATTGCTTCTCGATTTGCTTGGCGCTTTTTACGTTTTTCGTCTGACATTTCTTCAAGATTTGTCTTGCTGTCCCAATTACTAGGCAAATTGTCGGTGCTGTTACTGAAGCAATTAGTGGTATACGAATTTTCCATTTTTCCTGATTTTAAGGTGAGATTTTTATCGTTTCTCCAGATGAAATCAAATGTAGGGGGAGGTGGGGTAAAATGGCATGGTGTAGCTTTATTAATGTTTTTATTTTAATTTTAAACGTTGTTTCCTGACATTGTAATATTTTACTAGAGATCTGTGACGTAATAAAGCATTTTTACTTCATAAGTATTTTATAATTAATTTTTTTTAATGACATGTTTTGCTACCCATTTTACCCCAGGCCTAGGGAAAAATGGGTAGCCTATACTGTAGCATATTAATAAACAAAAACGGAACGTTAAATGTTTAGAGTAAGGGTCTAAAAGTCAAAACCTAGAAGGAACACGGACAAGTTTTGACAGTAAGGGTCTAGGTGTAAAATTTTGTAAGAGGCTGGTAAGCATTAGACCCTCACTACCCGGTGGTTAGCTTAGTTCTACTCTATTCGGACAGAACGTGTGTATGAACGATTGTAGCAGGTTTTCTTGTGAAGTTTGGCATTTTGCCTTTTGATGCTTTAGAATTTTTTTTATTATATTTCGTAGATTTACAGTAGAGGATAACCAGTAATGCTCTCTGCTGCAAATACCCTGCCATGTTACTAGATCGAAAAATAATTTTCAACATAAAGCAAAGCAGCAAACGTATATCGTACTACCACTGGATCATCACATGGGTCATTGTAGGAGGATTTCCAGTTTTTCGTCAAAATGTATTTATTTCTGACCACCGGGTAGTAAGGGTCTACATTTACCCCATTTAACGTTCCGTTTTTGTTTATTAATTCGTGTTACTTTTAGAATTGCAGCTAAACTGTAAAACAGTGCAGTTGACGGTCAAAATTGAGAATTTAACACAGAGATCCTAGGCTGACTCACCAGTGTATAATACGACACAAATCCTTAATCTTCAGTCTTGCAGTTGGCGTTTGCTAATTGGCATTGTTGCATAATAACAATGTTTAAAACAATGTAAAACAATGAATCTGATCCTTTAGAGCTCCATAACCCCTGAACCACTTGACCAATTAGAAAAGGCCTTATGGAAAGGGCACATCTACAGAGCAATACCTGTAAAATGAGCTAAGAACCAGCTTCATAGGATAAATTGTTTGACCTGTAAAGAGGACAGACGAAAGGTACATCCCCAGAACAAGACCAAGACCAAGACCAAGAATTTTTCTTTTTGGCCCCTCTCTGTATCTCGGGTTTGGCTCGCCTGAATTTCACAATTTTTGGACTGCAGACAGGCCTTTACTAGTCAAGGCTAGATTCCAAATTTGGTTTAAAGATGTTTACTTTTGACGGAGTTATAAGCTCTCAAAGTTGAAAATTTAACAGAGACCCTAGGTCGACCCTTACTAACACTGGCTCGTGTTAATACCGTCGGGCAAAATGGGTAGGTCATCTGTAAAATGCTAATAGGATGTGTTGTATGTGACCTATTTGTTCAAAGTAAAATTACAAAACACGTCAGAGTGGCTTATCAATACGTTTTAATAATTAGATAAATGAATTCAAGAGCTCACTGATAACGGTAAGTCGATTAAAATGTAAAATGGCCACGGCTAGTCATGGTCAGCGCATGTAGGCGCTTTACCATTTTGTTTTATTTTGTTCATTTGATTTGGCCAGTTGAATTGCATTATCTAAATCCCTCTTAGAATATTTTTGGGGAGTTTTTCTTTGATAATTTCTAGGCATCTTGCCAGTAAGAAAAATTCAGAGGCTAGGATAGGTTAATGTTCAATTTAAAACTAAAATTTAAAAAAATTCACACCTACACCTGTGTTACATGGCCATCAGTATACAAATGTCAAATGTGGTAGGTATTTATGCTAAAAAAAAGCTAATTGTGCAAGTCAGGGTATTATAAAACACAAAAAGTCAAATTTGCTCTTTATACCCATTTTACCCCACTTTACTAAATTGCTTATAATTTTATTTAGATAAACTTTTTTTAAATAAACAGTGTCATGTGAAAGGTCTAGCATTAAGCTTTAATTTGGATCATATGAGAAATCTACATACACTACTTCATAAACTGGAGTAATCTAGAAGTTTGATGGACCACAAACAACGTGCTACCATGTGCTTGGATACCAAGATGGCTGCCACAAGAAGTAGAGCCGGTGTAGCGGAAAAAAATGTCCACAGGATTGTTTGTTGTTACCTGTTCTATCGTTCTACACTTAAAAAAATTAATTGGACCTACTAATAATTAAAAAATACATAAAATATGCGTTATACCCATTTTACCCCACCTACCCATTTTACCCCACCCGACCCTACCTTTCTCTCGTTGAGTCTGAAGTGCTGCGGAATTCTACCGTTCTGTTTTCGCCTATTAATTCCAGTACGATCGGTTGTTTGTTTTTACTTTCGACAATTCTGAATGGAAGTTATTCGAATCAATGCCATCTTCGAAAAGTGTTAGAATCACTGAATCGCATTTCGATCCGTAGGCTACGTTTACTTTGGCCAACATTTTTGTAAAAATGTGCTGCAAGTCGGTATTCAATTCCACCGTAGGTGCTATGTATTTATCCGGAATTGAACCAAAATACGATGCTAATCTAGGCAATACCAACGTTCGATTGCTTAAAGCTAATTTCTGCCGATTCCATTCTACTTTTGAGTACAAGTCAAAAAGTAGGCCTGCGGCGTCAATTGTCGTATGCACAACCTTGTTTTCAAATAAAATGTTTGTTTCTGCCTTAGGCGTGAGTGGTTGTGTTACAATCTTATCAGGTTTTCGATATCTGTAGTACACGTGGGGACGCTGTCTACCTTTGAATATCCGGCAAGCTTAAAGTTCCTGTTGCCCTTTGAACTGTCAATTAGTTTTTTGGCTGAGGAGCATTATTTTGCTGCGAGTTCTGGGAATTATTAGGGCGTGCAAAATTTGCATTTTGGTTGCCTCCGTTATTTCTATAACGTTGCTGGCTGTACTGTCTTAAATTCAGTTGTTAATTGTCCCTATAATCTTGGTTATTGTACCTTGGGTTCTTGTTTCCTCTATTTTGCCTTTGTGGAATCGGTTTTCCTTCGGCCTTTAATCGTTAAATATTAGTATTTCTTACTGCTTCTAGCCTATCTGCCTGTGTTTTGCAATCGCTAATCAGATGTGACTGCCCGTAGCAGCGGAAGCAGGAGCGGGTTTTCTTCTTTTCGGTGCTAATTGTGCTAACTCTAGCTTAGTTTAGTGCCTCTTAATTTCAGGGCTTTCACTTCCTTAGTTTTTCGTTCGAGTTCTTGCATGACTCGTGCTAAATCGGTTGATGCAACTGTCGTATTTTTATCCGATTGTGAAAACGTTTTTTCGGTATTTGAGTTTTGCGTGAGATCTATCTCGCTGCGCTCGCTTAATTCTGTTTTCCGTTTCAAAGTCTGGTGCAACATTTGTTCCCAAGTTTTTGGACGAATGGTAGCTAAATGGCTTTCCAAAATGTCTGGCATAGCTGACTGAAAAGTACAGCGCAAGCCTTCATCTCTAGATCTTTCCTTAATGATGCGTTCAATTTCGCTGTCTTCTGGTTTTATCATCCAGATTTCTGCTGCCATAATTTCTAATCTATCAGCAAAAGATTCAATGTCTTCACCTTTAAACACTTTAGCTTTGTGGAATTTTGTCAGAGTTACTTCCTGTCCACCTGCTCCAAATCTTTCGACTAATGTAGCTTTAAATGATGCCCAGTTTGACTGGTTTGCAATTGACAAATTAGTTGCTACAAATCTGGCTGCTCGGCCTGTGCATTTATTTGTCACTGCCGCTGTAAGTTCACTACCAGGCAAATTTGGATCAATTTTCCTTAACCCTTTGAGAGCTGCGTTTATTTTTATATCTCCAAAAAAGTAGGGGTAACCTGGACGGGGCTCGAACTAGCAACCTGAAGGAGCTGTTAAACGTGAGGCACACGCCTCTACCAACTCGGCCACGGCCGTCTCTAGAGTCGGCTTGTTAAGGGATCCTAGTATTGTTGTCATTCCTGCATTGTTGGCCGTCTCGCGCGTAGTATGGACTCTGTTTTTAATACTTCAACCTGTGCTTGTGTTTGGCCCGAGATTTTCTCGGGTTTAGCACTCAAAGGGTTAAATTGTCTGTTAAGAGCAGGAAGGTGAAAATACTGTGGGAGGTTTTGCAGAAAAGACGATCACTTTGTTTACTGTGAAACAATCTATCAAATTTACCGGACAAATTTCCAAGTTGATTTCGCCCACTTTCACACTGTAGATTGTCCATAATCTTGCGAATTTTCGATTGCTTACAGCAATCTTCTTCAGGCCTTTTGGGGGTTGTTTTTCTTCTGTTTACATTTCACTCCACGATCTGTTGTTTTGCCGTTCGAATTCGTTACCGCCGCCATGCGCTGCCTCCAGTTTTTGTAAGGTCGTTCCGCTTCACTTAGAACGGTCCTTTGTTGAGGCCGATCGTTGCTCCGTAGTTGCCACTTGGCGTCCAGTTGTTTTTCAAGATCTTTCCCCACTAGGAACGTGACATTTGGATTCGATGGGCCTTGCAAATTCATCAGGTTCACTTGTTTTCAAGGACTGTGATGCTGTATACATCGGTGAGACCAGACAAGGAGTGCGAAAGAGATTGACTCAACATATGGGATGTGTAAGAAATGAGGCTAATGATAACGGCATTGCAGTCCATTGCACGGACACCAAGCATGAAATCGCATGGAATAAAGCAGAAACTCTTATTAAGTCAAATTCTAAATGGGATAACCACCTGAGAAGCCTTGAATCTGTGGCAATAAAACTGCATGAAAGAAAACAATATATCAACTATATATTGGCAACTATATTGGCAACTATATGTGGCAATAATAATATATCAACTGCAACTTTACAACTATCACAATCGGCATGCAAGTAAGGGAGACCACACAAGTTTTACTGGTTGAACGAAACGTAATGTTTATTAATAGTTAAATTGGTTAGCGTTAGCTGGTTTAGCAACTCCCTCCTTATCTCGGTTTAAGCACTCTTAAACTTAAGGGGCTGGGGCTCTACACTACTTATGATGCATAATACGTCCTTGCCTGTCTTAGGCCTAATACTCTAGTATTTCGATAACTGTACTGACTAATCTAGTCCAGTATTTACTCTATTCTAAGTCCTATATATCACAACTGACTATTCTAAGTCCACTGTCTAAAGCTATTGACTATTCTAAGTCCTAGCTAATACTCTTGACCATGATTGATACGAGTCCTCCTTAGAACACTAAAATGGCGGTCACATCTTTAGGGCTAAGGACGACGGTATTTCTCAGCGACTGGTACGTCGCCATTGGGAGAGGAAGATTTAAAGAGACAGGCGGTAGCCTTTACAACAATGGGGGAAAAGCAATACACGAGCCGGCAACAATCGTCTGAATAGGGTGTACAACACCACGACTGTTGCTCGGCTAGCGAAAAGCCAGCATGTAAAATACATTACGTAAGTAGGAAAAATACCTTGGTGATCACGAATGCCCACACCACGAGTTCACAAACCGTAGAGTGAGGTAAAAGGAATATGGTGGAGGTGAAATGAAGTTAACAAACCGTAAAACCTCCTATAATTGTACCATGACTGTAATATGCAACCATTAGCACCATGAAACGTATCGGACTGAGTCGCATCAAATTATGTCTAGAAAGTTCCCACAATTGTTGTTGCAACTCCGTAAGGTTAAGGCCCCTTTTGTAGTTTTCAATACGAACTATGATTAAGCGCCGTTCGAAGCTTCCATACGCAAACGTCCCCTATTGCAATTGTACCATATTACCATGTTTATCGGAGAGGAATAAATCAGAACATTACGTCGTCCCCATAATTGGGTTGTATTCATTTGTGTATCGGATCGGGACGATCCACGGACCCTCTGGGACAGTTATATCGTGCTTAAGCCATCTACAGCCAATATTCTGTCGTCTTCCCTCGGATGCTTCGTGTGGGTCCGAGGGCAATCATAACCAGTAGTAGCTTCAACATCTTCCGGGCCTTCGATTGCTATACCCAGTATACGGTTTAGTTAGGCGTTACTACTAAATAGCAGCAGCAACTCCATCAGCTTCGCTGTACCACAAATATCACTACCATTTTCCCCAGAAAATGTAATCAAGGATTTCTTAGCTGTCCTGACGTTTTCGTGCATTCGTGCATTATTTTTGTCGTAAATTTGACGATCATTATTGGGCTGTGTTGGTCTTAAATTATTCACTATTTCTTTCAGTGTTTCAGCGTGGCTATTGTTTGCCCGCTGGAGACAACCGGAAATAATTTTCGACAAGTCACTTCCTCCTGAAAGGGTTGGGCTTTACCTAACAATGGGTATTAGCCGAGGAGGGGTGGAAGAACGAATTGGTTGCATAACTGCATGGTCTAAAGGAATGCGTGTGTTTACACTATGGTAGCGGGAATTTGACTCTTGAAGGTCATTGTTTTGTCTGCCTAAACTGTGGCATCTGTCAACTGAATTTTGGCTCGCATTATTTGGCGAAATATTTCTCGACTAATGAGCTAAATCATTTTCATCAATACTGGGTGAACGACTGCGTGTAAAGCTACGCGACCGGCTTCTTGAATGAGCGATAGAACGAGTGACAGCATTTTCTCGAGGTAAGGTATTAGACCTGCGGCGTGAAGCAGTGTTTCTACTACGTAAGCGTGCTTTGTTGGCTGCCGTATTTTGTGCAGCGGCACGCGGCACTCGGATTCTTTCCCGTCCTTGCCTAACTTGGGACTCGTTCACTACTTGTGCGACTATTTCGCCGTTCATATTTTCTAACAATCGTTTGGTACGTCTTAAGAGTTCTGCCTCTAGTTGAGCGCTTTAAACTTGTTCTTTTGACAGGAATCCTGTTTAAATCTCTTCCTAGGTGCATTTTTCTTAGTTTTAGTCATAATTTCGGTCCTAACTCGTGCTACCTTCAAAACTAAACGTGTGGGTTTCGTGTAGGTTAGCCTATGTGATTTTTACGAATTTCGTGCTTTCTGGTTTGTTTACAAATCTTGTTTACGTTCGATTTTCGTCAAAACTTATCGAAATTTTACAGGATGTAAGTTAGCAAAGATTATTCCAGTCCCATCGTGAATTTAGCTACGATTCTCGATGGTGAAAGTGGTTTTTGCTTTGTTGACGAAATAAACTCCAAAATTGTATAAATTACAGTTTTTTTTTTTCAAAACTCTCCACTTGCTCTACCAAAAGTGATCTATGCTGCTTCTTTTTTCCTTTCTAAATGAGGGCGTGGGCGTTATAACGAACTAATTTCTGACACCATTGTAAACTTAGTGTAAAACAGCTATACTGAGTTACGCTAGTCTAATTGCGTGAGCCTTGCTCAACGCTGGCCGGCAATAATAATATATCAACTGCAACTTTACAACTATCACAATCGGCATGCAAGTAAGGGAGACCACACAAGTTTTACTGGTTGAACGAAACGTAATGTTTATTAATAGTTAAATTGGTTAGCGTTAGCTGGTTTAGCAACTCCCTCCTTATCTCGGTTTAAGCACTCTTAAACTTAAGGGGCTGGGACTCTACACTACTTATGATGCATAATACGTCATTGCCTGTCTTAGGCCTAATACTCTAGTATTTCGATAACTGTACTGACTAATCTAGTCCAGTACTTACTCTATTCTAAGTCCTATATATCACAACTGACTATTCTAAGTCCACTGTCTAAAGCTATTGACTATTCTAAGTCCTAGCTAATACTCTTGACTATTCTAAGTCTAATAACTATTCTAAGTGTTCAATTCTACTTAACTTATACATCTAGGTACATCTAGTTCCTGGTCCTGGGTACTCAGTGTATGGTGGCCTTTCAGTGTCAGAGTTGGAATCCAAGTCTGATTTATTCTGCTGGGGGCTTGCTTATATACCCCCAGAGCTCTAACTGATTCAATATTAAGGTTTGCCTGAGCATGTCTGGACTTGCCTTTGAACATGTCTGGGCTTGTCCCTGCTGGACTGGTTGGAACAGGATCTGGCCAGTGTGAACAGGAGGGACCTGAGCCAGTCTGGGACCACTGAGTTATAAGTCGTATCTGGGACTACTCAGGGCTTGGCTTCAGGACAAAGTGCACTAGGCTGAACTAGCTGTTCAGGCTAGGTGCGCTTGTTATATCTTACACCTTATGAGTGCATGGAGTTAATTAAGTAGGCTAATGGCCGAATGGAAGTTGCTATTAATTAAGATAAACTTTGATAATAAAGTCTGGATGGCATATCGTGCAGATACTGTGCTAATCCGATACCGATATATCGGTTGGTTAAAGATAATTAACCTAAATTAAATAATTAACAGTTTGACGATAGTAGCCACCCGTGTTAAGTTGAGGTTTGCAAGGTTCGGGTGTAGTTTTGAGCCTTTTTGTTGTGACAGAAGATCTGGATGAAGGGGTAGACTTCTTGGAGGTCTAGGAGAAGTGGAAGCCACGCAGCTGATGGCCAGAATTGGGCTATTAGGAGGAACAGGCTCTGGCTTTCTTCTATTGCTGAAGGCCTTGTGGTAGTAGCTTGAAGAGAGGGAACAGTTACGCAAATAGGTTGTGCCATGGGAATGTCAGGGCGTCGACCGCTATTGCTCCTTCGTCCGGGATCGGACTGATGTAGTTGGGAAGTCTGGCATTGTGCTTCGTGGTGAATAGGTCCAGCATCGGTGTGCCCCAGATGTTGAAGAGAGATTCGCAGATGGATTTCTTCAGGCACCATTCCCCTGTTGGTGGTTTCCAGCGGGATAGAGTCTGCAATCACATTCCTGTTGCCTGGGATGTGTAAGGGCAGTAGGGTGATGTTGTTTGGGATGCACAGAGTGAAGATCTCGGAAGTCAGGTAGTGTAGAGATCTTGATATCGTTCCTCCTTCCTTTTGGATGTAGGCCAGGGCTGTCGTATTGTCGGCTTGGATCTGGTTAACCTGATTTTGGATGTGTGGAAGGAATTGTTGAAGGGCAAGGTGGATAGCCCTTAGTTCGAGGATGTTGATGTGGTCTTCGCACGATGTTTGCCAAAGGCCTGAGATTTCGAGGTTGTTTAGATGTGCACCCCAGCCGACTTTCGATGCATCTGTAAAGATGAGGAGGTCGAGTGAAGGTTCGTGGAGGGGCAGGGATTTCGTGATATTTGTTATGTCGGACCTCCATAATAGGGTTTCGAAGGGAAATTCCTTTCGAATGGGCATTGTTTGTCTGGTTTTAGTTGGTTGATCGCCCAGTTGTCTATGCGGTGGTGGTGGAGAGGCCTGACCATCCATCGGCCGTAAGGCACATGGTTTGCCATTGCGCCCATTTTCCCGATGAGGGAGTTTAATTCCTGGGGAAGAAGCTTGTTTGCTTGCGAAGGAGTCGGATGTGAAGGAGAAGATCTTCTATACGGTTTGGAGAGGGACCGATTCGTGCAGTTTGAAGATTGAAAGAGGCTCCGAGGAATGTGAAAACTTGGGCTGGCGAAAGGCGGGATTTTGCATGGTTTACTCCGAATCCTAGCTTGTTTAACAGGGAGATGGTCTTGTCTCTGTTTAGTTCCAGTTTTTGGGGGTTTGGGTTGTTCAGTGCTCAGTCGTCCAGGTAGGCGCTGGCTTGTATTTGGTGTTGGTGGAGGTGTGGCAGAAATGGTTTTAGTACCATTGTGAATATCCTTGGTGCTGCATTCAGGCCGAAGGGAAGACAACGGAATTCGTAGGCCTTTCGGTTGTACATGAAACGAAAGAGGTGGGTGATTGAAGGGTGAAGCGGGATGTGAAGATAGGCATCTTCCAGATCGATCGTGACTGTCCAGTCGTTCTGTTGGAACGAAAGGCGGATGGTTTCTAGTGTTTCCATTTTGAAGTGTTCGTTGTAAATGAACTTGTTTAGGGGTTTCATGTTGAAGATAAGACGGGAGCCTCCTGTCTTCTTTGGTTGGGTGAAGATTGAACTGTAAAAGCCTGGACCTGGTGTGTGGCATTCCTTGATGGCTTCCTTTCGCAGGAGTTCCGAGACTTCGAATGAAAGGGCTTCCGATACTGGAGGGGCGAAGTTCCAAGGAGGGAACGTTTTTAGAGGTGGTTGAATCAGGAACGTAGGACAAAAGCCATGATTGATTATTGAGAGTATTTCTGTGTTGCGGGCGAGATTTTGCCAAGCTGGAAAAAAGTGGCGGAGTCTTGCCCCGACTGGAAGGCAGGAAAGGCGCGAGGCATCATTGCTGGTTTTTACTAAAGGAGTTCCTGCCCCCTGGTGACGAGATGTGGCTGCGTCAATCTGGAGTTGCGGCTTATTTCTGTTGGTTGCGTTGGCCGGAACGGGAGCGTGAGGTGTCGGTCCGAAAGGCCTGTTGGTTTCTCGGCTGAAAGGACGTGTTGTCATTCGTTTTGGTAGATGAAGGTGTGAGAGTGGATTTATTCCATTCGTCTATCAAAGGGTGGGGATTTGGTTGTCTGTTCACCTGAAAGGGGCGATTGGACATTGTTTTCTGTGGTGTCGGCTTTCTTGAAATGTCAAGATGTGGGGCGAGAGTCAGGAAAAGACCTCGGAACAGAGTATCCGACTCGTGAATGGGTTGGTTACGAAGCCGGTGTCGAGTGGAGATGTTCAGGTTGTTTGTGGATGAAAGGGCTATTTCCCGAAGGAGAAGCATGTTGTTGAAGAGTGCTCTTGTTGCTCAGTTGAGGGAATGGTAAGTTGCAAAACTTGCTTTTTGGAAAAGTTGAGAGAATAGGGATGAAAGATTGTGTATCTCTTCTGGGCTTGCATCAGTGGAAAGTTTCTCGCACAGGGCGTTAACGGCAGTGTTTAGGACGTCAGACTGTGATGCCGCACGAAGGCTTAAACGAAGGCATTTGTCGTTTTCGTATAATACAAACGTTGGGATTTCGGCTTTCTTGGGGATGGATAGGGCTGTGGCGAAGTCCATCTTGACTTCGCTGCAGAGAAACTCGCATTCAAAATATGTGTCAAAATTATGAGGATTTGTGGCACCGTCCCCGAGGGGGCGAAAGAAGCTGCTTTCACGTCCGGGACGAGTGGCCGGGGGGTCCTTGTCAAGGATGAGTGGGTTGCCTTTGCCGAGAAGGGATCCTTCATTGCGAAGGAGGTATGTTAGTAGTGTAGTGGATTGGCCAAGCAGATTACGTGGTTAAGCGTCTTTGTCCCGAAGGGCAAAGCCGAACCCGGTTTTGAGGCCTCTGTTGATGACAGGGGCGTTAGCAGACTGCGAAGGCTTGAACAGGAAACAGTCTGGCACCGTCTCTTCGACCGTCTTACGTAGAGATGCCAAAGGCAGTGTTGGATTGTCTGTGGAGTCGTCCGGGAAATGGATACATCTGTCGGCCGGCGGGGCGGCGGCGGGTGAAGGGATCCCTTGCGCAGGAGAAGGGTCCGGGAGAAGGGGCGTTTTGGTGGAAGGAGAAGTAGCCCTTCGTTTTAGGGCGGAAGCGAGAGGCGAAGTGGCAGATCGCTTGTGGCCTTCGTTGCTTGAAGTTGACGCAACCCAGTCCTGGGTGCGGGCGTGGCGGGCGGAAGAAGTGCACGACAGCGGAGGCACCGGGTTATTTTTCAGCTTCCGGATGGCATTGTGAACGATGTCTTAGACTTCAGCACGAGTGACGCTGTTACCCTTTCGGGATGAGTTGGATGAGAGATCCAAAGGTGAATTGCGTGTTGGCGACCGAAAGGCAGCCGACGCACGATGGAGATTCCTCTTGGCTTCTCGGTAAATGTCCTTCGCTGCTTGGAGATCCTGACGAAGGGAAGAGAGGTCCAAGGGTGCCGAAGGCGGAGTTCGTTGGCCAGCTTGAAGTGGAGACTCCGAAGGGACGATTTCTTCTACGAAGGGAGCTTCGGTGAATGTGGCGGAAGGTGCCGGTCTGCCGGCAAGGTCGAGAACAGAAACCCAACGGGCGCCGAGGGCGAAGGGAATAAGGGCACGAGGGAGAGCAGCCAATGAAGCGGGAGCTTCAGGAGCGGCGGCAGAATCCAAATTCCGTACGAAGGGAGAACCTAAGGTAAGTGATGCATAGACGTACTTCTGGAGGTAAATGAATGCCGAAAGCGTCCACGCTCTCGTTTTTATACGGGAGGACTGCGTCGCACATGCGCAGTGGGATATGAAAGCAGGTGCCTGCGCACCGGAAGAAACCTCCAGGAGAACATAACATATGGGAAATGTAATGCTAAAATTATCAGGTTAAGATATTTTGGCAATAAAGAAACTTCTTTTTTTAATTGAAATTTTAAGTTGCATTTAATTACAAAAAAAAAAATCATTGTTCTTGTACTTGTGAATTTTAACTTGTAAATTCAAGCAAAGTGCTTTTTCAAACTTGTTAAAAGCTATTACCGTATTTACCCAGTTAGAAGCGCCACCCCCCCCGTACGAAATGTTGACACTTTTTATTATTTTTGTCCCCATTTATAAGCGCTTACATAAAATACGCAAAATTAAAAAATAAATAAATAAAAAATCGGGCCTGCGGATTATATGGGAGTTTTTTGGCATGTTAAAACAGAAAAAGGTCCGTTTCTCTGTAAGCCTAAACGTTCACCTACCGAACTCAGCAGCACCAGTGAAAAACCGAGTTATAAATCGTAATTTTTCCACTTTTCGCCATGCATATCTTGTAATAATTCATGAAATCGTGTAGCTCGTTTCAAGATTTCAGCTGTTGTAACTGTTACCATCGTAATTTCAAATCAACTTTTAATTAATAGCGCCAATTTCGTTCGAGTTTGGGCGTCGCGTCTTTCTTCCTCCATGATCGCATCGTTGATCGCTTACTCTGTTGTCCAATTTCCTGTTCCTGCACAGATGGTGATGATGATGAGAGAAGAGTGCGTGGAGCGTGTAACCGATAAGCTGCTTTAACGTGCGCTATAGCAATGGCGATTTTCACGGACGGGCAGCGTGCACTGCTGATTATTTACGGTACCATGTTGCAGTATAAAGGTAGTACACAGTAATAAAAGGCAAAATAGTTTTTGCTTTACCTTGGATTACAAGATAATAAATATTTTGAAAGGCCAACAGCAGCTGGTATTAAGTATGCACTAGTGACGTTTTTTACCTCCAGATAGAAGCGCCCTCCACTCAAATTTGCTAAGCGCCCGGCGCTTCTAACTGGGTAAATACGGTACTAGTGAACTAAATGTAAAAAGTGTTTCTATTTTCATTTTCTGATGTTTTAAATAGAACCAGGAGTTTTTAAACTTCAGTGCGTTCCCTAGTGGATTAATTGTTTTAAGTGTAAAATATTATGCAGCCCATCTTAGCTTTATACTTCGGTTAAACAGTTAAATAATCTCCACCTTTGGTGGCAGTGAAAATACCGGTAGCATTAAGGTTAGGCCTTTAGTTAGGGCACCGATGCTTCATTCCCCATGCCGGGACTGCAGCCCATGCTGTGTTTATTATCGTAAAAGTCGTAATAACCACCAAAACTTGGTGAATAAGTGGACGCCAAAGTCAGAAATAAATAGTTTCTTAAAAATATTTGAAAGGACCATGACTAGTCAAAAGATCCCGAAAGATCAATGGACTACCGGTCTACTCCCTCTCATGGGAGAAATTTTGATTAAAGTTTGTGACAATCAAGACAATCAAGTCCATGAAAATTCACTATACCCTTGTTTAAAAAGGAAGCTTTGAAAATTGGAGAATTTAACCAGCTGAATTGGCGAAATTTTCCCTTCTGCTTTTATTATGAAGTTGGGTAGGATTTTAAAGGTTAAGATGGGTGACGAGGAATTTTTTTTTTTTCACCACACTGTTCCATCATGGCTAGCAAAAGATTGATACCTTGTTTTCGGCTAAGTTGAAGTGCA
The DNA here is from genome assembly GCA_023313725.1 of Lithobius niger. Lineage (NCBI taxonomy): Eukaryota > Metazoa > Arthropoda > Chilopoda > Lithobiomorpha > Lithobiidae > Lithobius > Lithobius niger. The sequence goes on along the minus strand of JAHWFP010109099.1, from coordinate 138,442 downwards.
TGATAATCAATTTGCGGAAGTTAAAACGATGAAATGCAAGAAAACGAGTTTTATTAAATATTTTATTAAAAGCACAGATGTCTTACAAGCACAGACGCTGTAATTAGTAATTTTACTCAAATTTAAGTTATTTGGGGAAATGCTAAATTTAACTTTTCATACCTAGGTTGTCTAGAAAATTCACTTCTTAATAGAATTCAAAATTCGAGGACTCTCTTGAAAATTTGGACCAAAGAAGTCAAATCTAATTCGGTCTGAAGTTTCAAATAATGGTAACACTAGAAATAGTGAAAATCATTAAATAGGGAAAAGTTTCTTGTTCGAAATTGATGCGAATACACTTTCGATGTTGCAGTACGGTTGGGTGGATTAAACGTATAGTCCTAAAGGCCAATCGCCAGTTAAGTCAGGGTACAGTTAAGAAAAACGCTAGTACCGTAATAATGATTCAATTGGTAGAGGTAATCGCGGTAATGGGCGCACTTTTCTTGACAACCGTGATCGCGATAATAACAGCGATGCCGTAGAATGTATCAAGAAATCTAGTGCACAAAATGTGAAATTCGTCGCACTCAACATAAAACTGAAGTGTAAACACCGTTGTTGATTTTATTTTTGGGAGTGAGTTGGTTACTCAAGATCGGAGAATAGGAGCCATAAAATCAGAGAATCAACTAGGGTTTTTTCCCCCCTATCGGTGAAACCGAAGCTGTCACGACTTCATTTTAAATCCGGCCAGGTACTAACCGAAATTGTTTTGTATTAAAAAAAAATCCGGCGATGTAATTTGAAACACCGGTATGCTGGCACCTTGTTTGTTTTGGCTACATTTCAAATTGTGAATCAATTACTAACCTTTTCGTTTAAGCTTTGTTGGAAAATATAATCCTTGCAGTAGATTTTCAACATGCAACAAGTAAAACCAAATAAAACGATCGGATGCGGCAGGATAAACCTTCGGAAGTTAAAATTTCAATCGTGACTTAGGGAAAAACGAAGTCCATCAGTCCCAGGTAATGAGGTTATAACCTCAATTAGGAAATTTCAGTGATTGTAAAATGTAGCCTAATTCATCGAATGTTCGTAAACGACAAATGTTGATTAGCTTTTTTTGTTTTGTGGAACTGTGACGTCATATGCGGCAGTTTAATCTCTATAGAGTTGAGGGAGCCACAAGCGAAGTTTGTCCAGATTGACGTAGAAGTTATGGAAACATTTTGTTCAGCTGTCATCGTGCCCTCGCAATTTTGGATGAAATAAACTTGCCTTAATAATTAATTAAGTTGGTTAAGCAAATTCAGTGGACGCTTAACATCTTGTTTCGTCCCTAAATGTTATGAATGAAGAAAACCCGAACTTTGTCAATGACCCCATTCTGTTATAATTGTAACTGATTTTGATGGAGGTCAATCCAGTAAAACAAGTACGAATTGCACCAATTCTTAGACTGTAATGAATTGCAAATAAAAAATCAAGCGCGATTAAGAATAACGTTTCATGGAATTAAAAATGAAATGATTATTCGTGTAGGTCTTCAGAAAATGAAGTCTGACGCCTCTTACTACTAAAAAGGAAATTTTTGACTAGTGGATAACACCTTTGCAGGTCCTTTTTAAGCATTTAATAAACTATAACACCCAGGTTTGTTCACCACTTTTTTTTGACTTGTTAATAAAATAAACCCAAGTTATTTACAAGTTACATGAATTCATTGCAGACCGCAAAAGGACTAGAAACCATGAGGGTTAACAAATAAAGAAACGCAGGGAATCCGGTCATTTTGTAGTTTGGTGACCCACTGATTTGTAGATTGGACATCCGGGTTTTCGTCCTACCACTAATGTAGACCTTGAAGTGAGTTACCAATGTTACAAAGCCGTAGTTGAAGAGATGTCTTAAGACTACCCTTCAAGCATCCTTGACTTTACGCAAATAAGCGATAATTTAAAAGATCCGGACGCCAGCACCAAGCGGCTGATTAACATCGCGCTGCTTAACATTCGCGGTTGAGCGAAAGTTTACGTTAAGAATCGCACAAAGTGATAAATCACAACTTTTTTTTATTAAAAGAACCATTTAATTCGTTAATGATTATGAAGTCGTTGGAAATTTTAAATAAATTCTTAATGGTAATTATTGTTATTTTTTGGATTTCTTTTCTTTCGACGAACAGTAACTAAAATGTTGTAAGGAAACGAATTCATATGCAAACTTTTGGTCAAGAAGTCAATACGAAACGGCTTTAAAAACAAATTTCAGACATAGCGGCATTTTCAGCTATTTGCTAATTGAAAAATTACTTACCGATGTCATATACATGATAGCATTAGAAGGATTTGATTCGAGTTGTGGCATAATTATATTTTAAATTCAGGAACTAACCAAAAATTTTTTTTTTAACGAAACGAAGTAAACGTTAACACGCTTAACAAGTCTAAGTTAATGAACAGGAAACATCATAAATTTTGATGTCATTGGTTTAGTTGTGAACCTGTTGGTATTTTTCGTAAAACTATTTCCTTAACTACCATACTATGGTTAACCTATGGGAAATAATTTTTTTTTGGGACGGGTACTAACCTAACAGTAAAAGCTACCCTAGCGGGAGAACCACACATCAGTAAAATTTTCAAGGCATTTATTATGCAGCTTTGAATAAATTTTATCTATCAGAGTTACAAAATTAAGCTAATCTATTGATATCTATGCCAGTCGATTTATTAGACTTGGCGAAATAATTAGGCACTACCGTTATCTTATTCTGATTCATGATCAATTTCTTCGCTAGAAAATTCCTAAGTATTTGGGAAATCCAGAAAGCTGGCATGAATGTCAATAGGAAAATCTTCATGAATGGCATCGAAATTTGACCATCTGAGGAAGAAAGGAACTTGTTAGAATGACCTATTAAATGATAAATTTGATTCCTAGTATGAGCAATTCTTTTTTTTTTTGCCAACTTACGTGTGAATTCAACTTGGGAAGTGTCACCAAGCAAATTTTCTTCCAAATTGTGGTCTTCAAAATTCTTTTTTTACCTCTGAAGTATTTGTCTGGGTACTCAGAAATCTCAGCTTAGAATAAATTGGAATTTTCTTGGAATGAATTTTTCCAGAAATACGCACGAGTCTCGTGGTTTTCCCCTAGGTAACGGATAAACAACCCTATGGGGGTACACTAAATTGCTCATTGCAAGCAATAGTTTAACAACCTTATTGTCGACAAGCTTATATAAATTTACCATTCACCAGCAGCGTGAGTTACTGATTGTAATTCACGACCCATCGTGCTGTTGGTGTTAACTTTCTAAAACAATACTTGAAATGAACAATTAAAGCTTTTAGCAGTTGAACTAAGCTAATTGTTAATGCGTTTGTCGTAATTAACTCGCGTGATTACCGATATTTGAGAAACGATTGTTAGTTTTCTTTTGTTTTGTTTAATGGGTAACTAATAATTGATAGTTACAATTTATAGTGAATTCTCATGGACTTGTCTTTTTTTTTGACTTGGTATTGCACTGATTGATTGTGGTTATACAGTAATTATATGTTAAAAATCGTTTTTGCTTCTGCATAATTTATGGGAAAATGTTCAAGCAATTAAGTTTGCGTAGCGGGATTTTACGGGAATAATGTCTGAATTTTGACGCTCAAAGATTTCCCAGACCTTACAAAAATATTGCTAATACTAGTATGTAATGTCACCCTGCTGGAACAGTAAAACGATTGAGTTATTAGCAGATAAAAAGCTTAAACGTCCCCATAGCATCCTTCGTTTTGAATGTTGTTAGTGCGCGCCGTCTTGGCATTATTTTTGAATAATTTCTGAGACCTATAATTATTGTATGAATGAATCGATTAGATTTTGTAATTGATTTTAACTCACCTTGACGAAGCGAGGACGCTTCTTTTCCGGGGGCGGGAACTCTGCAACGCCGATTTCCACAGCTTCCCTTATTTCCTCCTATACCTTAAGATAGGGCCTTACTGGGCCTTCTTACCTTGATGCTATGGCTCCTTATTGTATGCTATGTGTATTTGCTATTATTGATAATGTATTCCAGTGATGCTATGTACTTTGATGTATGGTCCAGTCCCTAGAGATCAGAGGTCAAGGAGGCTCTGGCATAATCTGTCACTAAGGAAATACCTTACACCACCTGTGGTGGCTTCTGTCTCTAGCTCTAGGTATAAAAGGCCATGCAGGCCCCTTGAGCTTGTCTCTGGGAGCTGGTCCCCTAACCAGAAGCATCTCCTCCTAGAGTATGCCACTCTGCTACAGCCCACTCTAGAGCATCCTGAACCCCTGAACAACATCTCTAAAGGACAGACCGCGTAGCCCTGGAAATTAACCCTGATCTAACCATCCTTCTGGCTCACTTCCTTGAACCGGGCTCTAGTGGAGTTGCAACTACCAGTCTACTCCCTCTCATGGGAGAAATTTTGATTAAAGTTTCTGATCAGCTTTACGATACGGAAATGCAAGATTACGAGGTAGTCAAAACTAAATTGCTTGCCAGATTCGTACAAACCAAGGAGTCTTTCTTTGCAGACTCAATTTCGTTCTCTCGAGAAAGATCCAGACATGCAGTATCACGATTACGCATTTGAGTTAGAAACTTTGTTTTCTAGGTGGTTGGCTCTAGCCAAAGTCAATTGTAAACGAGCGCCACCGAAAAACTTCTGTTTTTCCAAAAATGAAATTTTTTTTCTCGAGGCACCCAAATGCCTCGCCGAGGCATATCTGGCCGTTTTCTCAATAATGGTCCGATTTCCACAAACTCTTCGACATTTAAT
>JAHWFP010109099.1:83244-116537 GCA_023313725.1 Lithobius niger | reverse complement strand
CCCCCCCCCCCCCGGACAACGAGGGAAACCAGCATGCCATGAGATGTTCTCCATCGGCCGCCAGCAGTGAGGAGGATTCAGCCGTTCTCGGACTCGAAGCTCCGTCGCCGCTCTCAGTTCAGTGGATCGTGGACAATACCAACCAGCGTTCCAGCGTAGTGAACCTCTGCCAGAGACTATCCACTACAGTGAAAATTTGTGCAAGCCTCTTCAACCTTCAGGTGGGAGTGTGGAAAAGGACTTGACTGACCGCACAGCGATTGTTTCAAAATTTGGGTAAGTGTGCATAAGATATGCTTAAGGCCGTCAAGCCGAGTGTTATGGTTAGATGCATTTGTGTAATTTAATCGTTTATACACCCGAGTGCTAGGGGTCAAAAATTAAGTGTATTTCTTGCTAAAACTTACGGGAGATTGGGAGAGAAGATTTTTAAGTAATTCACTCTGCTCAATTTAATGTAAATTAATTGGCGGCTGCATTTTAATGGCAAAGTTTCATTTATAAAAGCTTTATTTTTGAAATTTAGAGTCAAAATTTTCCAACATGGAACTTAAACTTGGAACTTTTTCCAACTGTCATTAAAGACATCCAATACAAGGACCTGAAAAAGGCCTGTTTAAAATTAGGCCTCACCGTATGTGAAACCCCACGCGAATCGGTTACAGTGTTAAGAAACACAGTCGAGGATGAAAAGATATCCTTAGACGATCTCTCGGACGAATTAGCTCCAGCTATAGAAAAACGAGAGGCTACTCTTCTTCAAAAACGGGAGTTACTAGCTAAAGAGCAAGAGCTTGCTTTAAAGTCAGAGGAATTAAGATTAAGAGCTTTAGAAATGGCGGACGTAGAGAAACGCCGAGCTCACGAAGCTGCCAATGCGGACAGACGCATGGCGCACGAACTAGCATTAAAAGACCAAGAGGCCCAAATAAGGGATAGAGACGCTCTGCTAAAGGAGCAGGAAGCACAAAGTAGCGAACGCGCTAGTGCTCGAGAATTATTAAAGTTAGACAAGCAGATCGAACTAGCAAGGCTAAAGGCTGCTAATCTTAATAATAGTTCAAATACAAGTAGTGGTACAGTAACGCCTTCTACTCCCAGTGCCCCAGTAAATAAACCTGGGAAAATTGCTGACGCTGTTAGACTAGTGAAAAAGTGGACTTACAAATCGGAAATCAATAGCTTTCTCAAAATATTTGAAAAGACTATGGAGACTCAGCGAATTGAAAAATCTGAGTGGGTGGTGGGTCTACAGCCTCTCTTAGGAGAAATTTTGATTAAAGTTTGCGATCAAATGTCGGTAGTCGAAATGCATAATTACGATCTAGTCAAAAATAAGCTACTTGAAAGGTTTGTACAAACTAAGGAATCCGTGCAAGCCCAGTTTCGTTCTCTTGAACGTGAGCCCGATAAGTTGTTCCACGAACATGCTTTTGAGATAGAAACCCTATTTTCAAGGTGGGTGTCCCTAGCTGAAATTAATAACAGTTACGACAAGCTGGCTAATTTAATCCTGCTTGAGCAATTCACCAAATCGTGTCCAATTGCATTACGTAAATGGTTGCCGGACCAGATTAAAACTGGGACGTTACAAGAAGCAGCCAAACTCTGTGATGAGTTTACGACCAAAAATAAGCAAATTTCTGCCGATATGGCCCTTATATCAGGGAAAGCACAAACTAGTACTGCGTCGTCTAGTCAAGCTTCTAAAGCGTTTTCTAAACAAAAACAAACCCGAAATGTATTAGCTAACCCGGCTGGGCCTAATAATAACAATGACAGCGTAACTAGCCCCGATGCTAACGCTGATAAAAACAATAGTGTCAAACATAACAATGTTAGAACGTGTTACGAATGCAATTCGCCTTCGCATCTCCGTAATCGATTCCCGAAACTCAACAAAGCTTCGGCATTCGCTAATGCATGCTTTCTCGTGGGGAAGGATGCCCTAACTATTTTGCAATCCAGCACTCTAGAAGCTAGTGTTGGGAAATGTAACATTAAAGTTTTGTGCGATTCCGGGAATTCAATTTCGATCCTGAATGCTAACCTCGCCAAAAATTGGCCGCGTTTAAAGCAGAAGAGGCGATGTCACACTATTCTAAGCAACGAAGTAGTTGCCTTACAGCAGGTAAATTTAGGCCTAAAACTAACTAATGGATCAGTATTAAGAACCGTAGCGTGCGTCTCTAATGCCACTCGCACTATTTTTGATGTCGTTTTGGGTGTGTCAGCAATTAGTTTGTTAAACAACATGCCTCAAGATTCAGCCCCCAAAGCTGTGTGTAGATCAGCCCCCCAAGTGCATCAATCAAAAATGCGCTAACGTATACAGTCCCCCGCCCAGCCCCGCGGGACTGGTCGAGTCCCTGGCGCCATCAGACAGCCGGGCGCCTAACCAGCGGCAACCAATCGTCGTTCGGTCACCGAGGGCAAAACTTTTGGATGGGAGGGATCTCATTAAAAACCCCTCTAGCCTGCGTCGTGTACAACAGCAACAAGTGGAAGCTGAACACGCCCCAACGATTCACGATTGGCTGCAGTGCCGTCGTGGAGTCAAGATAGACCTAAAACGTAACTTGTCCGACAGTGATATAAATCGCAGTTTGTTGTTGGGAAAGCCGGTAATAAACAAAACCAGCCTCCCAAGCTGGCTTGCTGCAAAAAGCAAAAAGTACCCCTAACCTAACAGTTAAAAATAGCTAGACTGATTTTAGAATTAATTAAATCGGTATGCCAGTAGTGAAAACTTAAATGTAGTTTTTTTTTATCCTTTCTACATTAGGACCCGATGTTTTGTTGTTAAACTTTTGTCTTGGATGAAAGATGAAATTTTTGTGCTTGATCACCACAATTATGATTCTTAAAATTAAAATAATTGTTTGTTGAAACGAAGGCTGTAATGCTAACCTAACCGAAAGTTAAAATGTAACTGACAGTAAGGAGTAAGTAAAACCTTTGAAATAGGTCTCCAAACTGAACAACTAAAACTTGCGTAGTTTTCTTCTCCCTAAAATGATTTTTGTGCAAACGGTGCAAACCATCCAGTTTATCCTAAACCGGAAACCTAACGAACTAGTTTCCCTTCCAAGTTTTCCTAAACTACCGTGATGGTACGACGCTACAAAAGTGGCTACATCTATGTACACCTAACCTAAACACCAAAAATAGTGTTTATTACTTTACACTGCATACTTCACACTGCTTCATTGGACAAACCTTAAAAGTTGTGGTATGAACGCCGACACTCTCAGCAGGTATTTTGTTTAAACATTAATTGTTAAAACACGTCATTTTCAGTCCAAATTGACTGGAAATTAATTTTTATCTTTAACTTTGTTAAGTGGTATGTTGAAAGTGCAACCACACCAAAAGGAACTTTCAGCTATTTTCCCGTTTTGGACTTCACACCTAAATTTTAAGTGCCAATGTTTATTCTCCCTGTCATTATCTACGCCTTCCTCTGTGAAGGATAATTACAGAGATTATACGACACGTATCTAATGTTTTATGGGAGTTTAGTGGTCCCTGGCTATCTCCTCCTAAAGTTTTCAACGAAATGGCTTTCTTTAAAAATAGCTGTCTGTCTCACCTCTTAGTGCAAAAGGTTATCTCTGTCGTTAAAAGGTTGTTGGGTATAAGCCATAAAACCTCCCAGTGTTGCATTTTTTTTATGTGTAAGTTATGGGGTCTACCTCTAAACCCTTCAGCATTAATATTTTATGTACACTTGTTGTTTGGTAACCTTAAACCATTCTAGTGGTAGGTTGTTACTTTTAAATAGAGCTTATAGTTGCGTATGCGCTTATAGTCCCTCTACTCCGATCCTTATCGCAAGCTAGGTCCTGAGGAGTGCGCTCAGGGGTATTTTTTCGAGGTTTTCCCAGATAAAAAAAATAACTTTCTGTGAACGGCTGACTGGTTAGAGCATTAAATGTTGCGATTATATCATTTGAATTTAACAACTACAAAAACCATAAACTGTAATTTTTATTCCCAAACTTATTGTCTTTATGTATTAAACGTTTTGCTCCAATTTTCTTTGTGGCCTGTACGAATTTCCTGCATCTGCAGTGCGTACAGCACCAAGTAAATTTTTGAGAGTAGTGTCCCTTTAACTATGTAATTTTTATTTACAAAAATTTCTTGAGCCACAAAAACGTTAGTCCCCCAAAAATACAAACCGGCGATTTTTATTTTTTGTAAACCAGTGTGTTTTTAAACTTGTGGAGATGTATTTCTCAAGAAGGTGTATTCCTTAGGTGCATGTATTTGCAAATTTTAGTTTACACGGCTTGGCAGTCTTGTTCTTTGGCATGTCTTGTGTGCACTGACCTTTCCTGTTATAGCACTTATTTGGTGTCCTACATGAACCCCAAATGAAGTCTTCCGTGTGGGGGCGTGTAAACGTGGTCTCGTATCAGACACTCGTGGTGAGGACACCTCAACACCACCGAACAAAAACCCGAGGGCAGAATTAAAAAATTTTGTACATTTTGTAAATTAAACCTTTTTTTCTAGGCATAAAGCCGCATACATCAGCTTAGTGTTTGACTAGGAGGGGCTGCCTATGTGTAGGTACCAAACCTCATAACCCTGTACAGACACCTAGAACGATATTTTTTATGTATAATTACGGTGACGACTTTTATTATATATGAAAAATGTCAGACGTTAAAAATTCATTAGTCTGCATCTGCAAACTCTAGAAAATTAACCTAATATAGTTTTATTCCAACCAAACCTTAGCTGGTACATTTAATCTTTTATTTAGGCACTCTAAATACATTTTATTAACATAAATTTTTGCCATGAACCCTACAGGAGCTCAACGTGCATGTTTATTTTTATTTAACGGACCCAGTGTTTATTTTCATGTTTATTTTTGTTTAGGTATCTTCCACTCCTCTCCAGCGTGGCTACCTACCCAAAGCAAAGCAATAATAGCCTTTCCTTCTATTAAATTCGATTCGACGTTTAAAACTGAGCAAACACTTTGTTCCCCCCCCCCCACCTTCAATAGTTGCGATACATAATATCGTAGTTTTATTTTTATAGGCCTATTTCCACGTTGTTACGAGTTTTAAACTTACTGCACTTCCATGCCAGGCCTCTAACCGCTCCAAAAATCCTTTGTTAATTCAGCTCCGTCAATTCCCCTCCAATAGAAATGCCGAATTCAATTTCCCATCCAACCAGAGCGCTCAGCTACCCTGCCCGTCCACCAACTTCCGGTAGTGACTGCTCGGCCGGTACGGGTCCGTCTCTCCTCCCTCCACGAGCTGTCCTCTTCTACCCCACCCCCACCCCCCGGTAGCTCTCCTACAGGTCCGCTCTTGCCCTCCTCCTGGCTGCCAGGCAGCTGGTATAAAACCAACCTGCAAGACGGAACCTTAGAACAGCTCAGAAATCTCAAGGCTAGAGGTAGCTACGCCGGTCGGGAGTGGAGATGCCGCGGTCCGATCGTTGCCATGCCGGGCAAATGTAGTTCGTATGTAACTTAGTTTAGATTAGTAGTTTAACTTTTGGACTCATAATTAAAAATTTATAGTCTAATTTTAAATTAACCTTTAGTCTTGAAATTAAATTATGGTTCGTTAAGCCATCGGCATTTAAGACGTTAATGGCCGTAATGTAAGGGTTCACGGTCCCTTTCTAAAAACCAGCTTTTATTTCACCGTTTTCTTTAGCGTAGCTAAATGTAAACAAAGGCCATTGGGTCAATTAGATTTGCAGAAGCATAACACTTCATGGAGGGCACATCCCATTTCTAATGTGAATTCCAATGGGGACGGCTTGATCTTTTGGGAGTGCCATTAGAAACATAACTGTCAGGTTTAGGTCTACTTTTATCGATCAGCTGTGGCTGTGTATAAAACAGAGGGCTTTTTTGCGAAATCCCCGTAGCCTACACAAAGTCACCTTTTTCTATTTGAAATTGTTATAAATAAGTTTTGAACATAAACCAAGTTCTTGTAAAGCTTGTATGTACGAATTTTAATGTAAAATTCTTCGTTGTTGTTTTCCACTGAAAAAACTACGCTGCAGTTTGTAAATATTTTCAAAATGTAAAAAGTGCGAAGTTGACTTGTTTGCCTTAATAATAAAACCAGAAGTTTTAAACGCCAAACAACATTACTATTTTTTTGAAACTAGAGGTTAAGTGTTAGATAATTCTCTAAATTTAACTTAGCTAGTTGTCCCACCTTGGTGGCAGCGATACCCACATTTTTTATCGTTAGGTTAGGGTTAAGTTTAGGACGCCAAATGCTCCACTCCCGACGTCGGGCTGTAGCAGTTGTGCTGTTTCGTAACAATAGTACAAAAAATCACGGAAGACGATAGAAAGTATACCCAGTTTCACCAGCGTCGGGTGATGCTACAAGCACCTCCCCTGTCGTAGCATCGGCGTCCCATTACAGTGCAGCATTTAAGCCACAGGGAAGACAACGGAATTCGTAGGTGTGGTTGTCGTAGATGAAATGGAAGTATTTCGTTGAGGATGGGTGGAGAGGGATGTGCAGGTAAGCATCCACTAGGTGTATGGAGATGGTCCAGTCGTGCTGACTGAAGGATTGGCGAATGGATTCCAACGTTTCCATTTTGAAGTGTGGATTGTCGACGATTTGGTTCAGGGGCTTCATATTGAACATGAGGCGTAGGCCTCCAGTCTTCTTTGGCAGTGTGAAGATGGTGCTGTAGAAGCCGGGTCCTCGGTTGTGGCGCCGTACGATTGCTCTTTTCGCGACAAGGAGGTCGATTTCGGCCGAAAGGGGAATAGAGACTGGTGACGAAAGGTTTCGTGGGGATGATTTATAAGCGGGGGCGGCGAAAGGAACGTTGGACGAAAGCCCTTTTTGATTATTGTAAGGATTTCGGAGTTGCGGGTTATTGTCTTCCATGCAGGGTAAAAGTGGCGGAGTCTTGCGCCGACCGGAAAGCTGGAGGTAGTCAGGGTTTACGTTGGGAACTGCGGCCGCAGAGGGAAGAGTGACGGCTGCGGCGGTCGGGTGTTGCCGTGCGTTTCTGGTGCATTTTGGGGTTGGTGCGAGGCTGTCCGCGTTGATCAGACCGAAAGGGCTGGTTCTTTTGACTGTTGTCCTTTCGAGATGACTTTGAGGGGTTGGGTGGTCTGTTCCAGTCTTCTGACGCAGGCCTATATCTGGGCTTGATGGGCCGAAGGGATGCCCCGTCTTGCCGGAAGGGCTTGGGTTTCCGGGAGATGTCGAGGTGGGGAGCCAATGTTGGGATCAATCCATGGAAGAGTGTCCGATTCGCGAGCGGTTGGTTGCGAAGGCGGTGTCTGGTTGACTCGTTCAAGTTATTGGCAGTTTTAAGAGCGGCTTCACGTAACAGGAGCGTGTTGTTGAATAGAGCATGAGTTGCCCAATTGAGTGAGTGGTATGTGGCAAAGCTAGCATTTTGAAAGAGCTGTGTGGTGAGTGAAGAAAGGTGTCGAATTTCTTCTGGGCTGGCGTCCTCGGAGAGCTTTTCGCACAAAGCGTTGACCGCAGTATTCAAGACATCCGCTTGTGAGGCGGCCCGAAGGCTCATGCAAAGACACTTGTCATTGTCGTACAGCACGAAGGAGGGCACTTCGATTCGATGCGTTTCGGAATGGAAAGAGCCGTGCCGAAGTCCAGCTTTACTTCGCCGCATAGGAATTCGCATTCGGGGTAGGTGTCGAAATTTCTTGGATTGGTGGAGCCGTCGGCTTAGGACCGAAAGAAGCTTGTTTTACGGCCGGGGCGAGGTGCAGGTGGTTCAGTGTCTAACAGTAAAGGCTCGCCTTTGCCTAACAGGAGACCGCCGTTGCGAAGGAAGACAGGTGAGGAGCGTCGTCAATTGTCCCAAGAGGCTACGTGGTTTGGCGTCTTTGTCGCAAAGGGCAAACCCAAAGCCCGTGTTGAGGCTACGGTTGATGACCGGGGCGTCAGCGGATAGCGTTGGTTTATACACGAAGCAGTCAGGAACCGTTTCTTCAACCGTCTTTAGAAGGGAAGCCAAGGGAATTGCGGGATCTTCCGTATTCTCATCGGTGAACTGGATATGCCTGGCGGGAGTGGATGGAGTCGCGACTTCCTTTGTCGTGAAAGCAGAAGTCGCGAAAGCTGGGCTTACACAGGATGCGGAAGGAGCAAGTCTACGCTGCTTGGCGGAAGAAGGTGGAGCGGGCGACTGGCATTTCCGGCTGTCATGGCTCGTGGTTGAAGTGACCCGGTCGTGAATGTCGGCCCTGATCGCTGATGAGGTATAAGAAGAGGGGGGAACAGGATTCACCCTGGCGTGTTGACGGAAAACGGAGTCGACTAGGATGTGAGCTTCGCTGCGAGTCACACTGTAGTCTTGGCGAGATGTCTTGGACGAAAGGTCGATGGGAGAATTAGAGATGTCCCGGAATGACAAAGCGTCTTGCAGCTTCCTTTTCACTTCCTGGACGAGCGCCTTGGCTTGACGGAGGTCATCCTCGAGGGCCGCAATGTCGGGCGGCAGCGGGGTGCATTGTCCAACTAGAAGCGGCGAGTCGTCTTCTTCATTCGCGACATAACCGTCTTGGTCGTGACTGGTTGGGCAGTGGTCGCGAAGGGAAGGTGGGGGAGCAGGTTGGAGTGCAGCGGTCGAAGGCAGAGCAGTCGCCGGAAGGGCAGTAGAATCTTCGGTAGATGCCATCTAAGTCGCGAAAGACTGAATCCAAATTCCAGAGATCGACATGGTGCGGAGAACTCGTGGAGGAAATTAAACGCCGACATCGGCCATGATGCCGCTTTATATACAAGAGGACTGCGTCGCGCTGGCGGAGTGGGAGCATGCAAGCAGGCGGATACACACAACCGAAAAACCTCCAGAGATCATTCCATCGAGGACAATGTAATGCTAAAATTATCAGGTTAATATGTTTTGGCAAATAAGAAATAAGTATTTTACAAAGACTGTTGATGTCCAATGGTCGACAGGAAATATTGTGCGTTACGGCGATTTTTACCGTAAACACTTTCAGCTTTTAAAAATTAATGGCTGCAGCTTTTGCAGTTCTGTTTTCACAGAGTTAAAGATTAAATTAGTGAAAACTGAAGTCGAATTGGTCCATTGGTTGAGTTATGGCAGAAGAAACATTGTCCGTTATTAGTAGATTAGGCCTAACGGCCGCTGCCATTTTGAAGCAAAGTCCTGGGACGATGTAGAGTTCATAAAAATTGTTTCTATTGCTAGGGAAATGCTATACCTGTTAATTTTTGCATCTATGCTCTGCTTGATGCTTCTTTACCTTGAGATTTTGAACTGCGGCGATCCGCCCAGTTGCACAACCCAACTGCGCATGCGCGGCCCTCCTTATAAATACAGCTCGCTCGAACGCATTCGCATCTATTGTTCTTTCTTTATATGTCAGAAGGTGACTCAAGAGGGGAGGTAGGGTGGGTTTGTATAGTATTTTCCTAGCAATAGAAACAATTTTTAGCCGGCCTGGCTGGGGCGGCAAAATTAACTTTCTATTGCTGAAAAATACTATACCTGTTAATTTTTGCATTAACAGTAGACCTCGTCCGTGCAGGTGGCAGGCACCTTCTGAACGGGTACCCTACAGTTGTCAGCTGGGATCCCCAGGATTTGTGTTGAAAACTCCGTGTGAAGGTTTCGGTTCCTTGGGGAACAGGTTAAATTCATTTTAGCTACTAGAAGTAGTGGTCGCAATTACCGGTTATTTCATTAAACGTTTAACCTATTTTTAAAACGTTCGGTTACCGTGTAACCGAGTATTAACAATGTTCACAAAACAATTGTTAAAAAAAATGTTTAGTAAAAACGTAGAAAATTGTTTATTGGCATTATTCAGCAACAGTTTAGTAATAAATGCAGACCATTGTTTAATCTATCGTAGGTTTAATTGGTACGTGCTGGATCCAAATTTTTTGGATTAAAGACGGATCTGATAGTCAATTATTCACCGGCTGGCGGTGTAGGGTGTTTTCCACCAAAACGATTTTTCATGGATCCAGTTGACCCGCCTGCATATTTTAAAACTGTACCGCAGAATTCACATTTAACTGTCTCAGCAGAAGCTTTCTTAAGGTGGCATTGTAGGAAAAATATTACCTGACTTGGCGCACGTGGTGAAAAAAGACGTAGCTATGATGATAGGCGATCCAATTGTAACTACGATAGACAGCTCAGTTAAATGCATGTGCGCGAAATACTCCGGGTTGCTTGGACAAGTCTACTTTAGAAGTTTGGCCGTTGGTGATAGAAGAGGGAGGGAGAAAAGTAGTGAAAGTCAAGTTTTAACTAAGTCGCGCTGCATGTCCATCAATGCTATCTTGGTAGATTACGTTTACACGAACACGGAAATTAAAATCCGTTTAACCGAACTTGCCACGGTTATCGGTTACACGTTTAACCGTTGCTACCACTAACTAGAAGAGTAATGAATTTAGCACCTGTTGGGCTTCCTGGTGGTTGTCATGCTGGTCTTTAGTCGGGTGGTTTCGTCCAGTATTGGTGACTTTGTTTTCATGCACCGTCTTGCATTTGGCACTTGGTTAATTGTTTTTTTTTTTTTTGTTTTTTTTTATTTGCAGATTGGGTTCCTCTTTGTTAGGTGAGGAAGCATTGGTGGAGAAAAGGGTTGGTGATGTCCCTAGCTTCACGGATGTTGAGGTTCGTCATGGGTGAAGGCCCCAGATTGGGTTGGGGCACGTAACAACTGTTGAATTGCCACACTGTGAACCCGTTGAAGGGAGGGCCAGAGCTGGCCATCTTTAATCACGCAGCCGTGAATTCCGTGACGAAGATCTAGGACGTTGAGTTCACGGGGTTTCTGAAAAAAAACACCAAAGTTGGATGTGGTTCCTGCCATGATGTTGTGGGCGCGGGAATCGCAAGGAGTGAGGATGGTAATGTGAGCAGTGTGAACGTTTAGGGCTTGTGTTTCCAATGGTGTGGGTAGTTGGCAACCCAGAAGAGTGTTGTGTTAAGCACGTCACGTTCTGGTGGTTGCGATGCTGGCAACTTGATGGTGGGAGCAGCTTAGTTGAGTTCCTTTGCAGATGCCACTGGCTCAGGAGGCGAGATGCTTTGGATTCCAGCCAGATGCATGTGATGATTCCTTGTGAGGGTGAGCCGGTGGGTCCCCGTCCTAATGTGAATGTCAGTGTTGCTCGAGGGCTTCAGGTCAATGTTGATGCAAGTGCAGTCACCCAATGCGTCATTGCATATGGAAGTCTTTAGACGAATGCTAGTGACTTGACCCAGGTGTTGAGGTGTCTTGGGGACAGTTGGCGGACGAATGAAAATGTTGCCGTGGTTTGATGTGCTTTGCTGTGAAGCTGGACGAATGCCAGGTTGTTTGGAGGTCTTCAGACAAATGCCAATCCGGATGCCGTCGACCTTGACTGATGAGGAGCAATAGGGTTCCCAGCCAAATTGCTCCTGGGAATTGGCAATTCCCAATTGATGGGCTGTTGGAACGGAGACCAGTTGAACGAATGCTGTGGTTGTTTGACAGACATCAGATGAATGTGAATGCGGTAGTCAGTAGTAGCAATGAGGGACTGACGGTGGACGAGTGCGAATGCGAATGCCACTGGAGCTTGCCGTACTGCAGCGATGGGGCCAGGAGGACGAATGCTGTGGGTGCTTGGAGATCATTAGACGAATGTGAATGCGAACGCCGCTGGGCTTGATGAACTGTGACAATGGCGGACGGGAGGACGAGTGCCGGGAAGCATGGAGGCCATTGGACGAATGCGAATGCCAATGCTGGGTGGTTACCTTGAAGTTCAGCTGGACGAATGCCATCATCGCTTGGAGGGCTTCAGATGAGTGACAAGGTGGGGGCTGCAGACACAGGAGGTTGTCGGTAGACGAATGCGAATGCATGCGCTCGTGTTCTAGGTGCTTGAAGGTCAAGACGAATGCAGAAGTAGCAGCTGGGGTGCGGCGATGCAGGGGTGAGCAGAGTCTCATTATGTGCCAGGTTGCGATTGAGACAGAATGTGGAAGTTGAGGTCGCAGCGTGTCTCGTTACGTGCCAAGTTACAATCGAGCTGAGGAGCCCCAGTCGAGGATATCCAGTTGCTGGAAGGGTTTCACTTGAAACGTGGGATCAGTCCAGCTACGATTTTGACTAGATGCGGTGTAGTGCGGTGTCATTGCATGCTAAGTTATGATCGAGACAGGTTGGAGCTGGCGGCCGCTGCATGTCTCGTTTCGTGCCAAGTTACGATTGAGACTGGGTTGAGACCTGGGGTTGATGTGCGTCTCATCACGTGCCAGGTTACGATCGAGACGAGGGGCCAAGGTCGAAGACCTGCAGTGTCTGTTGACCCGCGGGACTGGTCTAGACGCGATCGACACGAGAAACAGTGGAGTTCAGCGTCTCATCACGTGCCAAGTTAAGATTGAGACAACGTCAGCTTGCGTCTTGAAGGTCTACTGAATGTGTGGGTGTAGACAAGCAGCATGGTTGAAATGTCAAGCTTCTTGAAACTTCAGTCAATCATGGTTTATGGCCACGAATGAGATGAGTAGTTGAGACAGTAGTAGCATGCGTGGAAAGTGTTCACTCGATGCATAGGTGGTGACCAGGGTAGAGACAAGAAGCCCAAATGAGAACATCAGTGTTTTGGAAACTTCCCTCAAAACGTGGGTAATGACCAGGAATGAGCAGCCGAGGCCACAGCAGTAACGTCAGGAGTGTTCACTCGATTCATCTGTGTTGACCACAATTGAGAAGGGGAGATGAGTTGAGAACGGCAGGCTTCATGGCAGTCGGTCTGTTGCATGTTGGATACCGGTGCCATGGTCTTTGGTTGGTTGCACCTTTAACCACATTTTCAGTCGCATGTCAGATGGTAAGGGCTTGTGGTCATAGCCATGTGGTGCCTTTGGCTGTTGTCTGGTGGAAGTCTTTAATGAGGCCGAGGGTGATGTGGCTTTGGTCAAGGCGAAGAGGTTATCACTGGGGCGTTTGGATGCTGGGGCCGGTGCCGTGATCGGCGAGGGGCTGTTAATCCGGATGCGAACATTGGCGTTTAATGGTTTTGTTGTGGTTATGTGAGGAGGTCTTCATCTGGGCGTTTTTGTGTTGGAGCCGTATAACTGTTGTCGTGTTCGAACGTTGGGTGAGCGTTGGTGAACGTCAGTGTTCTTGGCACTTTGGAGTTGAAGGTGTTCTTTGGTTTCCAGGTTCGTGAAGACCATTGGTGTTCCCAGAAATGGATCTTCCTTGGTTCATCAGTTCGAGAGGAAAAAGAGAACGTGGTACGAACGTGAATGTGAATTCAAACACGAACATTGGGCGAACGGCGAGGCGAATTCGAACATTCAGGTCTGGAGAGTTGGTGTTTCCAGAATCGGCTCCTCTTTACATCTTCAGTTCGAGAGGGAAGAGTGAACGTGATACGAACGTGAATGTACATAAAATCACAAACGTAAGGCGAACGCGAACATTCTGGTCGTGTAGCGGTGTTCCCGGCGTCCGATCTTCTTTAGTGAATGTGTTACGAATGTGAGTGAGAGTGTAAACACGAACGTTGGACCAACGTTGAAGCGAACACGAACGTTCTTGTTGTGTTATCATGGCCAGTTGATACAGCTCGATGAGGTGGTGCTATTTGGGTTATTCGTTCGTGTTGGCAGTGGGGCGACAATGCGAACGTGAATGTGGAGCGAACGCCTAGGCGACTGCGAACGTTCGGGGCTTCTTGGTAGTGGTGAAGTCATAATTTTCCAGTTCGGGTACGGGATGCGAATGTGATTTCGGACGTGAACAAAAAGCGAACGCCGTACATCCTGATGTTCTTCAACAGTGGCGTTGTCGTGGCACACGTCATGGGCGAATGGAAGGCTTCCTTCTTAGTATAGCGAATGCGAACGTCAAACGAACGCTGATACGAACGTCGTGGGCGACTGGATGGTTTCCTCTTCATTATTGCGAATGCGACATCAAGCAAACGCGAACGCTAATAATGCAAATGTTGTAGGTAACTGGATTGCTTCTGCAGTGTAGCGAACGCGAACTCCAATGCGAACGTCGTGGGCGGTTGGAAGGCTTCCCCTTCAGAATAGCGAATGCGAGCGTCAAGCGAACGCGTACGCTAATGTAAATGCCAAGGTGACGTTGTGGATTGTTCTGATGGAGGCTGCTTTGCAACGATGATGATGTCGAGACGAACGTCCTGGGTGCCAGAAGCGGTGACAGTGGAGCTTGCGACTTGGTGACATTCTCGTCAGTTTAGCGAGCGTAAACGCTGAGCGAACGCGAACGCTAATGAATGTCAATGTGGCGCTGAACGTCAGTGTAGCAGGAATGAGGAGCGAACGTCGAGGTGTACGCAAACGTTCCCCGATTCATGATGGTTTTCTTTTGAGAATGTGCGTGGTGGGTGGGCTTTTCCCTTTAACCAGGTGGTTATTGGTACAATCCTATCCCTGTGAACATCTTAGTTCCGTGGTGGTACCTTTTTCTCTTCCCCGGAAGCGGCAGGTGGGGGTGGTAGTGGCAGGGCGGTCCAGATGAGCTTCAATTGGATCCAGGCGGTGGCGAAAGTGAGCGCAAAATGAACATGACTGTAGATGCGAACGTCTTCATCCAGGCAGTGGACGAATGAACGAATGAACGAACGAACGTGAGGAGATCCAAACGTCGATGCGAATGTCTTCATCCAGGCAGCGGACGAACGAACGTAAGGATACACCAACGTAGATGTGAACATCTTCAACCAGGCAGCGGACGAACGAACGAACAAACGTGAGGAGACCCAAATGTAAATGCGAACGTCTTCATCCAGCAGTGGATGTTCGTTGCCGCTGGATGCGAACGTCGGGTCAAGGAGGGCACTTCCATCGGCAGCACGTTCAGTTGCAGAAAGTGGAGCGGCGAGCCCGGGAGTCTTCTTAGGCCTACCGGCCGGCGGGAGACATTCTGCGGCTTCCAGTCAATCAAAACGAGGGTAAGGAATAAATTCAGTAACGTGGATTCCAAGGTAAGACGACATGTCAACAGGTCGGCTTGAGAACAATAGATAGGAATGCGTACGAGCGAGCTTTATTTATAAGGAGGGCCGCGCATGCACGGTTGGGTTGTGCAGCTGGGCGGATCGCCGCAGTACAAAATCTCAAGGTAAAGAAGCATCAAGCAGAGCATAGATGCAAAAATTAACAGGTATAGTATTTTCCAGCAGTAGAAACCCCTAGGTTTTTCATCTTTGGTGTTTGGGTCTCCTGACCAATCAATATGGAACCGGGCCCCTTTATAAATGCACGATGGACACAGACACAGTAGGTGCATTCTACTACAACGTTAATATATCCCCCCCCCCCCCCACCCCCGTACTGAAGTGACCACCCGGAACACATCACATGATTATACGACTTATATATGACATTGCTGACTCCTGGGCTGAGCGAATGTTTACAGCAATTTTTTTGTGTGAATTGCTCATACTGATGAAAGCTGCTGAAAAATGCGAGGTAGCATATTATAATGATAAAGAACAGTTGGCACACACGTCTTTGGTATTCCTGTTAAAAATTGCTGTACCACTTCCTCACACACTAGAGAGTTATATATTTTTTTTTTTAAATATTCATATTTAATGTAATCACTCACCTCGTGTTTGGCTTTTATCAACTTTTGTTCCCAATAATTGCTGTCAAACCCTTTTCGGCTATTTTTCTTCTTAAACAAGGCGACTAAATCCGGTTCTGGGAAGTTCGGGTGACCATGCCTTTTAGCAATGCCCACCAGATGATCATAAAATGTAAAATTGGCATGCTCTCCACAATCCAACACCTCAGGCAATTGACTATTTGAGTTTTCTGTCTTTTGAGCTATCTTTCTTCCTCTGTTGTCCACATCTGCTAATTTACTCTCACATCTGAAATGAAGTAATTGTGCTTTTGTATCCTTCATATAAGCCACTAAACTATGTAAAGCCACTCAATAATCCACTATATACATAATATTTTACAACTATGCCAAATTCTCACCCATTAATACATTCTAGTACAGGCCGTCATCTGAATTGCCTTTACGAGAAGTTTTATCAGCAATTTTGGCTAGAGATGGGGTAATGTAAGATTATTTTCCAATTTGCTAGTGTAATAGTACTTACTGAACAAAAAAAGCCGATGATGTTGTTGAGGCACGGTCCTGGTGCTACATTAAATTTTACTATGTGAAATTTTATTACTTGAAAATACTGTTTTTCTTGTTACCTTTTTGACTGGTCTACAGTCAGTGCGATACTAATGTGATCGGAGTTTCTTGTAAACAACCCTTCATTTCTAAATCTTTGTTAATTCTGCAACGGAATTTATGTAAACAAATACGAAACTTGTACAATTGTGAAATTGAAACCATTGTTCCTTAAAACCATGAGAATGCTTGAAGTTATCTTGGATTACTAGGCTAGAATTCAGTTTAGTTAAATATAGTTATTTGCTAATTAAATTCAGGATTGTCAGTAACTGAACTATACCCATCGCACTGGGAGTTTTTCTACCAGACATAATTACTTAAAGCCCAGGCTTAAACATTCAATCACTCTTCGGGTAGTAGTACATGCTATGCTTGATTTAAAAGTCATTGAAAAGTATGAAAGTAACTTAAGTAACACCGCAACTGAATCACCAGAGTACGACGTCTGCTAAAGCACCGCCCGTCGCTGCAGCCGCCGCTACAAGAATGAGCTGGGGATAATCTTGATATACTGAAATTTATCCCGAAGTCTAGGTAGTAGATCCAAGGTGTTCTGTAGATCGTGCACCGGTTGCTTTGCATTGCGATTTTTTAGAAGCTAGTTGTCTAGATGTGCGTACGATTGGATTTGAAGCTCGTGAATGTGTGTTAATACTGGTGTTAGAATGGACGTAAAGACTTTTGGAGCTGCTCGAGACCAAAAGGTAGAGTCTGAAATTTGTATACTTTCGCGTTGTGAATGAAGCGGAAGAGGTGTCATACTGAACGGTGAAGGGATACGTGAAGGTACGCATCCTCGATATTTACGGAGACTGTCCAATCATTCTTTTTGAGGGATTGGCTGATGGAGCCCAGTGTTTCCATTTTGAAGTGGGTGTTTTTTTTAGGTTGACAGGCTTTAAGTTGAAAAGGGATTCGTCCAACGAGCATTAAAATTTTTAAAGTTTACCAATACCTCTCCCCCTGTAACGGGACGCCGCTGCTACGACAGGAGAGGTGTTTGTAACAGCGTCCGACGCTAGTGAAATTGGGTATACTTTCTATCGTCGTCTTTGTTTTTGAGTACTATTGTTACGAAACAGCACAACTGCTACAGCCCGTCGTCAGGAGTGGAGCATTTGGGGTCCAAAACTAAACCCTAACCTAACGATAAAAAGCGGGTATCGCTGCCACCAAGGTGGGACAACTAGCTAAGTTTAGAGAATTATCTAACATTTAACTTCTAGTTTCATAAATAATAACGTTGTTTGGCGTTTAAAACTCTCTGGTTTTATTATTAAGTCCAGCATTAACCAGCATTTTTTCACCGTTTCTTTAAGGCACTTAATGTAAACAAAGGCCATTGGGTCTAGTAGATTTGTAAAAGCATAGCACTTCATGGAGGGTACATCCCATTTTTGACTATAATCTCGATGGGGACGGCTTGATCTTTTGGGAGTACCATTAGAAACATAACTGCTCGGCCGGTTTGGGTCAGTCTCTCCTCCTCCAAGAGTCACCTCTCTGCCCTGTTCCCCCCCCCCCCCCGGTCGCTCTCCTACAGGTCCGCGCTAACCCTCTACCTAGCTGCCAGGCAGCTGGTATAAAACCAATCCTGCAGACCTGCATCCTTAGCACAGCAAAGAAATCTCAAGGCTAGAGGCAGCTACGCTGGTCGGGAGTGGAGATGCCGCAGTCCGAACGTCGCCAAGCCGGGCGAAGGTAGTTGGTTCGTATGTAACTTAGTTTAGATTAGAAGTTTATCTTTTGGACCTATAATTCAAAATTTATAGTTTAATCTTAAATTAACCTTTAGTCTTGAAAGTAAATTGTGGTGCGTTAAGCCATCGGCATTTAGGACGTTAACGGCCATAATGTAAGGGTTCGCGGTCCCTTCCTAAAAACCAGCATTTTTTTACCGTTTCTTTAAGGCACTTGATGTAAACAAAGGCCATTGGGTCTAGTAGATTTGTAGAAGCATAGCACTTCATGGAGGGTACATCCCATTTTTGACTAGAATATTGATGGGGACGGCTTGATCTTTTAGGAGTACCATTAGAAACATAACTGTCAGGTTTTAGGTCTGCTTTTATCGATCAGCCGAGGCTGTGAATAAAACAGAGGGCTCTTTTGCGAAATCCCCGTAGCCTACACAAAGTCACCTTTTTCTATTCGAAATTGTTGTAAGTTGTGAACTCAATCTAAGTTCTTGTAAAATGTATGTTTGAATTTTTAATGTAAAATTCCCAGTGTCAGAATTTAATGTAAAATTCTGCATCGTTGTTTTTCTCTGAAAAACTAAGTTACAGTTTGTAAATATTTCAAAATGTAAACAGTGCAAAGTTGACTTGTTTGACTTAATAATAAAACCAGAGAGTTCAACTGGAAGTAGGCCATGACAGTGCGGACGGGCAGGGTAGCTTCGGCACTCTCAGTGTTTTTACTGTTTGGGTATAGAAGGAGCTGAGTCAACAAAGGATTTTTAACGGCTTGGGAAACAATTAGAGGTCTGGTATGGAAGTGCAGTGAGTTTAAAACTCATAAACAACGTGAGAATAGGCATATAAGAATAAAACTACGATATTTCGTACCGCAACTATTGAAGGAGGGGGGTGGGGGGGGGGGGAGAAACGGAGTAAGCTTCAGTTTTAAACTTTAGGATTGATTTTAATTGAAGGAAAGGCTATTATTGTTTTGCTTTGGGTAGGTAGCCACGCTGGAGAGGAGTGGAAGATACCTAAACAAATAAACATAAAATAAAACACTGAGTCCGGTAAAATAAAGATAAACATGCACGTTAAGCTCCGGTAGGGTTCTTGGCAAAAAGTTACGTTAATATTTGTGCATTTAAAGTGCCTACATAAAAGATTAAATATACCAGGTTAGGTTTGGTTTGAATAAAATTAACTTAGGTTAGTTTTTACGAGTTTGCACAGGCAGACAAGTGAATATTAGCGTTGGACATTTTTCATAGATAATCGAAGTCGTCACCGTAATTATACATAAAAAATGTCAGTTTAAGTGTGTCTGTACAGGGTTATGAGGTTAAGTACCTTCGCAGAGGAAGCCCCTACTAGTAAAACACTAAGCTGATGTGTTTGGCTTTTTGCCTAAAAAATGGAGTAAATTACAAAATATACAACTTTTTACATTTCTGCCCTCGGGTTTTTGTTCGGTGGTGTTGAGGTGGCCTCACCACGCGTGTCAGATACGAGATCACGTTTACACGCCCCCATACGGAAGACTTCATTTGGGGTTCTTGTTGAATGCCAAATAAGTGCTACAACAGAAAAGGTCAGTGCACACAAGACATGCCAAAGAACAAGACTGCCAAGCCATGTAAACAAAACTGCAAATACATGCAACCAAGGAATACACCTTCTGAGAATTACATCACCTGTGAAATACATCACCACAAGTTTATAAAAATACACTGTTTTACAAAAATTAAAATGGCCGTTTTGTATTTTTGGGGACTTACGTTTTTGTGGCTCAAGAAATTTTTGTAAAAATAAAAAATTACATAGTTAAAGGGACACTTAAGTTTGGAATAAAAATTACAGTTTATGGTTTTTGTAGTTGTTAAATTCAAATGATATAATCACAACATTTAATGCTCTAACCAGTCAGCCGTGCGCAGAAAGTTTATTTTTTTTATCCGGGAAAACCTCGAGAAAATACCCCTGGGCACACTCCTCAGGACCTAGCTTGCGATAAGGATCGGAATAGAGGGTACTATAAGCGCATGTGCAACTATAAGCTCGATTTAAAAGTAACAAACTACCACTATAATGGTTTGAGGTTACCAAACAACTTGTTTACAAATTAAATTCTACTCTGATGGGTTTAGAAGTAGACCCCATAACTTGCACATAAAAATTACAACACTGGGAGGTTTTATGGCTTATACCCAACAACCTTTTAACGACAGAGTTAACCTTTTGCACTCAGAGGTGAGACAGACAGCTGTTTTTAAAGAAAGCCATTTCGTAGAAAACTTAAAGAGGAGATAGCCAGGGACCACTTTAACTCCCGTAGAATGTTCCTAATGAACATTAGATACGTGTCGTATAATCTCTGTAATTATCCTTCCACAGAGGAAGGCGTTGATAATGACAGGGAGAATAAACATTGGCACTTAAAATTTAGGTGTGAAGTCCAAAACGGGAAAATAGCTGAAAGTTCCTTTTGGTGTGGTTGCACTTTCAGTATACCAGGTAACAAAATTAAAGATAAAAATTAATTTCCAGTCAATTTGGACTGAAAATTATGTGTTTTAACATTTTTACTGTTTAAACAAAATACCTGCTGAGAGTGTCAGCGTTTACCTGAAACTTTCCAGGTTTGTATCTAACTGTGTAGTCATAGTCTTGAAGGATTAGGCTCCACCTAAGCAATCTGGGGTTTTTGCCAGACATTTGCTTGAGCCAGTGCAATGGGTTGTGATCGGATTCGATGACAAATATTGTCCCATAGATGTAGAGACGCAATTTGGCTACTGACCAGACCAAACACGCGCATTCGTTTTTGGTCGTCCCGTAATTTTGCTCACGGGCTGTCAACTTACGTGAGACGTAAAGACAAGGATGTTCATCTTCTCCAAATACTTGTGACAAAACACAACCCATACCTCAGTCGGAACAATCACACTGCAGAATGAAAGTCTGTGTGATGTCGGGTGCTCGTAGTACGGGAAACGTTACTAACGAGTGTTTCAAAGTTTCAAAAGCTTGTTGTTTAGCTTCATCCCAAATGACGGGATCGGGTGCATCTTTTTTCAAGGAGTCTGTCAGACATGCAGATTTCAGAGTAATGGGGGATATACCTTTGGTAATATCCTACCAAACCTAGAAAGGAACGAACATCTTTCTTAGTTTGGGGGCGTGCAAATTTCTGCATGGCCAAGACCTTCACCTCAGAGGGTGTGCGTCATGATCCATTGCCAGCTTCATGGCCAAGGAAAGTGGCTTTGCTGCAAGCGACCTGCGATTTCTTGGCATTTACCGTCAATCCAGCCTTCTTGACAGCAGAGAGAAAATTTTATACGTTTTCGAGATGCTGTGGCCAAGTTTCGGCCCCTACAGTGGTGTCGTCCTGGAAGGGTGTGACATACTCTTCCATGCCACGAGTGACATTGTCCATAATCTTCTGAAAGCAAAATGGAGCGTTCTTCATCCCCATGTTCATCGTGAGGGGAGCAAACTTCCCAATGGAAGTTGTGATGGTGGCGGCCATTGAAGCCTGTGGCGTGAAGCGCACTTGCCAAAATCATCGGTTTAAGTCAAAGATCGAGATATACTTCCACTTAGCTGCACGTTCAATACATTCCTCAATGTTAGGAATTGGGTAATCTTTAGTTACCGTATTGCTGTTTAGCTCCCTGTAGTCAGCTACAGGACGTGGGCTGGCGTCCTCCTTTTGGACGATGATCATGGGCAAACCATGTGGGGAATCAGTTTCGATAATTAATCCCAAGTCAAGCATACGCTTGATTTCAGTCACAATCAAATCCCTTTCGAACTTCGCGTGGCGATAATACTTGCAGGGTTTGACTTTAGAGTCAACTCAACGTCGTGAGTGACAAGATCGGTTTTTCCTGACAGAGTAGAGAAAACACCGTCTTCTCGTTCGAATACTTCAAGGAGGTCGTTTCGTTGTGACTCAGTTAAGTCACCCGTCTTTTTGAAAAGACTCATGGCGGCCTTAGCAGTAAGGTGGCCATCACCAGGTTGACCTGTCCAAACATGGTCGGTGTGACGAAGCTCACGTTCGTCATTGTAAGAATGGTTGGTTGACCCCTCCCTAGGCAGATAGGGCTTGAGAAGGTTTACATGATAAATGGTCTCTTTTTGTTGACCAAACGATTTTTTTTATAAGATAATTTGTATCCGACAATCGTTTCAAAACTTCGCAGGGTCCATCCCAATAAATGTCTAATTTATTGATTCTGGCTGGCTTAAGGACTAGAACCTTATCACCAACTTTGAACTTAACGTTCAACTGCCTTAATGTCGTAATAGTTTTTATTTTTCATTTGACTCGCAGTGATATTCTCCTGGGAGATTTCACGGGAATACCTGAATCGTTGGAGCAAGTCCAAGATGTATTTCAAAACGGATGGATGAACGTTCGGCTCAATCCAGTGGCTTTTTACCAACTCCAGTGGGCCTTTGAGGTTGCATCTGTAGACCATCTCAGCTGGAGTGAAGCCCGTGCTCTCATGTGGAGCAGTTCTCAGAGCAAACATGGCTCCGGGTAAACATCGTTCCCAATCATGGGGATGCTCGTAACAGACAGCTCTTAGCACTGCTTTGAGCGTCCTGTGGAAACGTTCCACGCTGTTAGATTGCGGGTGGTTCACACTTGAATTTACACACTTTATACTGCATTTTTCCAAGGATAAAGTTGTTAACTCAGAAATAAAACATGAGCCCAGGTCAGACTGAAACTCTGAGGGGAAGCCTAATCTTGAAAAGACGAGAAGCGCATCTACAACGCTCTTGCTGTTGGCCTCTTTAAGGGGCACAGCCTCGGGAAACTTTTTTGCCGGGTCAAGTAATGACGAGATATACTTATAACCAGCCTTACTGGTAGGCTTAATGGGGCCAACGATATCCATTATGTATCGATTGAATGGCTGCCCATCCATGGGCACCAGTACCATGGGGGCAACAAACTTCTGTCCAGATTTACAGTTTTTCTGGCAGGTTAAACAAGTAGCTACAAAATTGTCAATGTAGGTGAAACAATGGGGCCAGTAGAAATTAGTTAACACCCTGTCCTTTGTTTTGGACCGGCCTAAATGCCCAGCCCATGCATTTGCATGTGCAGTGTTTAAAACTAAAGTTCTATACTCTTTAGGAAGTACTAGCTGTCTCTCAATTAACGGTCTTCCTAAAGGCCGAAAGGGCTTACGGAAAAGCAATCCTTTCTCGATGAAAAACTGTTTTTCATCCTGCTGGTCCAGCAGGAGCGCGGCAGTTTGCCAGCAAGTCTGTAAAATTGGGCAGTTTAACGGCAACTTGGCAAATTCATCTTATCAACATTCAGTAAATTTGTTAACTGATCTGTTTGGGGACCTAAAATAGCAGAGTCTAGGCTATCTACCTTAGGGTTTACAAAACCTTCCTGGGAAGGGGGAACTACACTAAGTTCAGAATCACTATCCGAGTCGTTTTCACTTTCCGACTCGATCTCACGATATCTAGGTTTGAGTATCGGGAGTTGTTGTTCCATACGAGTTTGGGAACGGGTTACTGCATTAGAATATGGGGGCAGGGCCTTTAAACCTTTTTCTTTTAATACTGTTTGTGAGGGCACACCAAGAAGCATCTAGAAATGCGGACCCATGTGGTCAGAGACCAGAGCTTCGGACTGTATATGTCCATACGGAGTTTCCACGTCAATAACAGCGATTGCGTGGGCTGTTGTCTGCTCTGCGAGAGCGTTGTGACAATGGGTGTACTCACCCGTGAACTGCTCGGGTTTCACTAAATCCCTAGCAATAACATCGTGTGTTGAGCCTGTGTCTCTAAGCACAAGGCATATCGTACTATTCACTGACCACTCGTGAATGTGTTTCGCTAACACTAATTCGGGTGGGTTATAACTAACAAAGTGACACTCAGCATTAGTAGCTGAACCAGCCTCTTGGGCTATACGCATACGGCACTCAGATTTCCAGTGTCCGATTTTGTTACAAAAGAAGCAAACACCAGTAAAGTTTTTGCGGGGCCTATCAAATTCACGATTGGAATTGTTAGCGCTTGCCGAGTCTCCTCTACTTGAATCAGCAGAAGATGCTGCAGAACCAGCCGGTTTAGCTGCAGTGGAAGTGGATCTGTTGCCACTTCGAAAATTGGACGATTGCTTGTCCAGACGTCCATGCACTAGGTTGTGCTTTCCCTGATTTAAGGGACATGTCGGCAGAAATTTGTTTATTTCTGGTCGTGAACTCGTCACAGAGTTTGGCTGCTTCCTGTAGGGTTCCAGTTTTTATCTGGTCCGGCAACCATTTGCGTAAAGCAATTGGACATGATTTGGTAAACAAACTGTTCCAGTAAAATCAAGTTGGCTAACTTGTCGTAGCTGTTGTTAATTTCAGCTAAAGCTACCCATCGTGAAAGGAGGGTTTCGAGTTCGAACGCGAGTTCGTGGAACAACTGTTCGTGTTCACGTTCAAGAGAACAAAACTGGGCCTGCACGGACTGCTTAGTTTGTACAAACTTTTCTAGTAACCTATCGTAATTATGCATTTCGACTACTGACATTTGATCACAAACTTTAATCAAAATTTCTCCTAAGAGAGGCTGTAGACCCACCACCCACTCAGATTTTTCGATCCGCTGAGTTTCCATAGTCTTCAAATATTTTTAGAAAGCTATTGATTTCCGATTTGGAAGTCCATTTGTTCACTAGTCAAACAGCGTCAGCAATTTTTGCAGGTTTATTTACTGGGGCACTGAGAGTAGAAGGGGTTATCACTTGCTTCTTTTAACGCAGTACCAAAAGTGTTCCAAACTAGCAAATTTTTTGAATGCTTATACTGGCATTCTTCTTCAGGCTTGGGCAATGAGACGCACACGCACCAACTGTCCTACTTCCACACCGAACGCGATGATTCCAAATCTCTTCCCCCCCCCCCCACCTTTCCATCGACTATCAACTTTCCAGATTGCTGCTTTGAAGCTCCGTGTGTGTCGCTGTTTTAATAGGGAGAAACTTCTTCCACTTCGTCTCCAGTCTTTCACAGTTCGGGACACACAGCGACACACACGGAGCTTCAAAGCAGCAACTTGGAAAGTTGATACATCGATGGAAAAATGGGTGGGGGGGGGGGGGAGGTAAATTTGGATTCATCGCGTTCGGTGGGGAAGTAGGTCAGTTGGTGCGTGTGCGTTTCATTGCTCAAGCCTGAAGAAGAATGCCAGTATAAGCATCCGAAAATTTGCTAGTTTGGAGTAACTGGAACACTTTTGGTACTGCGTTAAAAGTAGTAAGTGGTAATGAACGAAAACCAAAGTAAATCATCAGTACCATCGGTATTTAAAGTAGAAGGGGTTACGGTACCACTACTAGAATTTGAACTATTATTAAGATTAGCAGCCGTTAGCCTTGCTAGTTCGATCTGCTTGTCTAATTTTAATAATTCCCTAGCACTAGCGCATTCGCTACTTTGTGCTTCCTGCTCCTTTAATGCAGCGTCTCTATCCCTTATTTGGGCCTCTTGGTCTTTTAATGCTAGATCGTGCGCCATGCGTCTGTCCGCGTTGGCGGCTTCGTGAGCTCGGCGTTTCTCTATGTCCGCCATTTCTAAAGCTCTTAGTCTTAATTCTTCTGATTTTAAAGCAAGCTCTTGCTCTTTAGCTATTAACTCCCGTTTTTGCAGGAGAGTAGCCTCTCGTTTTTCTATAGCCGGAGCTAATTCGTCCGAGAGTTCGTCTACGGATATTTTTTCATCCTCAACTGCGTTGCTTAAAACTGTAACCGACTCGTGTCGGGTTTCACATACTGTTAGGCCTAATTTTAAACAGGCCTTTTTCAGGTCCTTGTACTGAATGTCTTTAACGACAGTTTCAAAATCGTCCATGTTGGAAAATTTTTAATTCTAAATTTCAAAAATAATTTACTTTAAATTGAGCAGAGCGAATTACTTAAAAAACTTCTCTCCCAATACCCGTAAGTTTTAGCAAGAAACACTTTTAGGACCCCTAGCACTCAGGTGTATAAATAATTAAATTACATAAATGCATCTAATCACAACACTCGGCTTAGCGGCCTTAACCATATCTTATGCACACATACCCTGATTTTGCACAATCGCTCTGCGGTCAGTCAAGTCCTTTTCCACACTCCCACCTGAAGGTTGAAGAGGCTTGCACAAATTTTCACTGAAGTGGATAGTCTCTGGTAGAGGTTCACCACGCTGGAACGCTGCTTGGTTTTATCCACGATCCACTAAACTGAGAGCGGCGCCGAGGGATGGGTGTCCGCTGTGGCGGTCGGGAGTTGCGGCACGTTTCTGGTTGAAGCGTTGATTGGAGCGTGAGCGAAGCCGTCGGTCAGGCTGAAAGGACTGTGTCTTGTTGGAAGAGTTGTCGTTGCGTGCGACGTTTGAGGAAGCCGGTGGTTTCTCGGGAGAGGGGCGGGCGCTTTGGTATCTGTTTGGTTTAGATGACCGAAAGGCCGGCTTGTCTTGTCGGACAGTTTTAGGCTTGCGAGAAATATCCAGATGAGGTGCAAGTGTTGGGATCAGTCCCCGGAAAAGCGTGTCGGACTCGTGAAGCGGTTGGTTGCGTAGGCGATGTTTGGTTGATTCGTTCAGATTGTGTGCAGATTTA
The DNA here is from genome assembly GCA_023313725.1 of Lithobius niger. Lineage (NCBI taxonomy): Eukaryota > Metazoa > Arthropoda > Chilopoda > Lithobiomorpha > Lithobiidae > Lithobius > Lithobius niger. The sequence continues at coordinate 90,020 of JAHWFP010109099.1, read as the reverse complement.
CGAGCGGCTTCTCTTAAAAGTAATGTGTTATTAAATAACGCTCGTGTTGCCCAGTTTAGGGAGTGGTAGGTTGCGATACTCGCTTTTTGGAAAAGCTGAGAAATGAGGGAAGACAGGTACGGATTTCTTTGGGGCTTGCATCGGCCGACAGCTTCTCACAAAGAGCGTTGACTGCGGTGTTTAGGACGTCGGCTTGTGACGCGGCTCGTAAGCTTAGGCGTACACGACAATTCTTTTAGGGATGGTGAGGGCTAATCCGAAATCCAACTTGACTTCGCTGTAAGTGTCGAAATTCTTGGGGTTAGTTGCACCGTCACCGTGTGGCCGAAAGAAGCTTGATTCACGGCCAGGCCGTGGTGCTGGGGGTTCTGTGTCGAGTAGCAAGGGATCGCCTTTGCCCCAGAGAGCCGCCGTTGCGAAGCAGGCAGGTGAGGAGGGTTGTTCATTGGGCCTGAAGACTACGGGGTTTTAAGTCCTTAACGCGGAGGGCGAATCTAAAGCCAGTCTTAAGTCCTCTGTTTATCCCTGGAGCATCTACAGACACGTAAGGTTTATACAGGAAACAGTCTGGGACTGTGTCTTCTACTGTCTTGAGAAGAGATGCTAGAGGGATGGTCGGATAGTCATTATCGTCGTCCGGAAAATGAATGTGCTCTGTGGCAGGCGATGGAGACGTCTGGGCGTGGTGCAAGGTGGTTGGAGTCGCTACGTTAGGGTCGACCGACAGGGATGAATGCTTGCGTTTCTTAGCAGATGGATCAGAGGTGTGCGACATGCGCTTGCGGCTTTCATGCCTCGTTGTGGATGCGACCCAGTCTTGTGTGCTAGCCCGCCGAGCGGACGAGGTGCACGACGGAGGGGGCATCAGCGTCTTGTCGGCATAGCAGCGGAAGACAGAGTCGACGAGGTTGTGGGCTTCGCTGCGAGTGACGCTGTGTTCCCTGCGAAATGGTTTCGATGACAAGTCGAGTGGTGAGCTGTTGACCGAAAGACCCGCATGAGATGAGGCTTCACGGAGCTTCTGCTTGGCATCCCGGAGCAGCGCCTTGGCGTTCTTACATCTTCTGCCAGGACCGAAAGGATGGGAAGAGGCGGGGTGTGTTGGCCGTCTTGTAGCGGGGAGTCGTCGTCGTCGTTGCCGACATGCACGTCCCGTACAGCGCCGGGCGTGCAGGGGTCGTCGCGGACGGGAGGGATAGCAGGAGGAGAGAGACCAGCATCCGAGGTAGGAGTAGTGACCGACAGGGAAGCATCCATCGTCGGAGATAACCGACAGGTAATCCAAAAACCAGGCCGAAAGGCGGGAGACGAGGTGACGTGAAGGAACCTCTGGAGGAAAATGAATGCTGACACAATCCACGTTCTCGCTTATACAGAGAGGGCTGCGCATGCGCAGTGGGTCATGCAAGCAGGCGTCTACAAGCAACTTAAAAACCTCCAGGAAGACCTTAATTGAAGACAATGTAATGCTAAATTATCAGGTTAATATGTTTGGCAAGCAAAGAAACCTACAATCTTAATTAATTATTCATGCATATTTAGTCCAACCTTTTTATTAAAATTTAGCTACCTTAGCTGGCCTGACTTAAGAACAAAAAAAATCGAAGTTCCTAATTTTTATTTTTTAGTTACGAGTTTTGACCACCACTCCAACCGACTTCCTACGATTAAAATGGCTTTCTTCCTTCAATAGTAGTGGTGCGTAACATCGCTGGTTATCAGGGCTTTAATTCAAGACCATCCTTCTATTAATCTGTTGAAAACTTAAGAGTTATGGTCAACTGCAATCTACAATCTTGAAATCCGTATCCATCAATTCCTTCCAGAATTGACCTCGCACTAAACGGCTCTAACGGTCCTGGATTCCGCCACTCAGGGCTCAGCCCCTCTAACCAATCAGAGAACCTCTCCCCCCCCCCACACAGCTTAATGAGAACCGAACCAAAGTTCCCCATACTAACTTAAACCAGTGCTGCCTGAACCACCAACAAAACACGGATTTCCCTTCTCGAAGGCAACCTGCCTCTCTTGCCACCAAAACGTGCAGTCATCACAGACGTCCGCGCTTTCGCAGCCCATAAATACTTGGTCCCAGGTGACGATCCTTAGCATAGCTCATCACAAAGCCAACAGTCACTATCGTCGGTTGGGGAGATGGAGAGGTCTCTTTGTCGCATGTTCCAGGTCAGGCAAAGGTAGTAGTTTTTTTTTTTTAAATAAGCTAGTTTAAACATTTTTTGGCTCTTAATTCTAAATTAAACAGGAACTTTAACTTTAAATTTGACAGTCGTCTTTGAAATTTATGGGGACATAGGTATCTAGTCTTCCCATAAACTTTTAAGGTCTCCTTTCCTAAAAACCGGCTTTATGTTAATTTTAAATGGATTTTTAATTTAAACCCTTGCTTCACTGAAGTTTTATTGTAGTCGTTACTGAAGTTTGTCCTTCAATGGTGGAACCCTAACGTTACTTGAAACTTGGAAAGTGATTTGATTTGACTATTTTTTTTACCAGTGGACGCTGTAATAATTTAGAGTTCTGGATTGAACAAAGCCTAATTTCTATTCGAAATTATTTTACTGTAAACAACAAGTGTTTGCTTTGAACGAAAACCGAATTCATGAAATTCCTTGATATCTTTATTTTAAAAATAAGATTTAAACTGTAAACTTGTTTAAACTTGAAACGAAACATGTAACAGTTTTATTTTTGTCTGTCATATAAAAACCTAAATTTTTTTTTTGGGGGGGGGGGTTGAATTTGGTTTTTTTTGTATCGTCTTATGAAAATGTATGCTACCTGTAAATTTAATTGCATTCAGTTCCCGAGTGCTCTTTAATGACTTGAAGTTTTTCCGCTCTCTAGATATGCCCAGTACGCAACCCTACTGCGCATGGCGTCACCATGCGCCGTCCTCCTACAAAAGCAGACAGCTCGTCCACAGCGGCCCTCTCTTTTCCTCTCGATATGTCAACCATGATGGTGGCTCAAGAGGGGAGGTAGGGTGGGTATTTACAGGTATTATAAATTTTCATAAGACGATAGAAACCAATTTTCCCCCCCCCCCCCCAAATTTAGGTTTCTAGTCGTCGGTAGAAAATTTCTACTACCTGTAAATTTAATTGCATTTACAGTTAGACCTTGTCAGTATAGGTGGCGGGCACCATCATGGCGAGTTACCCCGTGTTGTGTACTGGCTCCCCCAAAAAGTTTTAACCAAACTTCGCACTTTTATTGAAAGTAAACAGAAACAGGTAAATGGATCTCTTTCGTAGGATATGGTGGCCCTGAAAAGGGCCGTTTGTGAACGGTGGGGTCTTGCTTCTGTCTTCAGGAGGTCTTAATCCAAGGAAAGGCTTGCTTCCGTCTTCTGGCTTAGTTTCTGTATAAGTGCTTAAGGGGGTTGGACGACACATCTGGCTGTTACAATGGAGCCCAGACGATGTAGTCCTTCTTCCTGTCTTGTCATGTCTCTGAAGTAGTGACTTGTGTAGACAGTTTGGCTTCTCCATGATGCGCCTGGAGGATTTCGGCGATGGAGATTTGGTTGTGGAATGCCCATGAAGTTGAAAGTGCCCGAAGTTCGTGTGCGGTTGTTTTGATGTTGTTGTCGGTGCAGCTGATGTTTGCATCGTCGTATGCCCTGTTGATAACGATTTTGATCCAGTTGGCGATCATAGGAGCAGAAGTTACATTCAGCAGAAGATGGAGTTTAAGGCGGAGTGGTAGACCAGAATGGTTGAGCCTTTTAATTTGTCCTTGAAGAGATCGGTGAAGAAAACTAGCAGGTCTTGAATAGGGAGATTGATTGGATTAACCTTCTTTCGCTTACACCAATGAAACCATCGATGCCAGTGGCTGTTGTACAACTTGTTAGTGGAGTTCCGTAGAGCTTTGCTGGCGATGCGAGTGGCTTGTTCTTCAAAAATTCCAGTCTCTTTGAGGAGTTGGACGATAGTAGCCACCCGTGCAGATGTAAGATGTTGGAGTTCGGGTGGAGCTTGGTTCCCTTCTGTTGAGATAGTTGATCCGGAGGGATGGTAGTTCTCTCGGTGTGTCTACGAGAAGGTTGAGTAGGCGAGGGAACCAGGGGGCTGCAGGCCAGTTTGGAGCGATGAGAAGAAACATACCTTGAATTTGTTCGATTTTTGTCAGGACGGTTGGAAGAAGCTTGAACGGAAGGAATAGAGAGGCGTAGAGGTTGACCAACGGGGGTCAGAGCATCGACTGCACAGGCCAGGTCGTCTGGGATTGGGCTCACAAATTTGGGAAGTTTGGCATTGCGCCTCGTGGCGAAGAGGTCGATCATGGGTTTCCCCCATATGGTGAAGAGAGATTCGCAAATTGATGTCTTGAGGGCCCATTCTCCTGAAGGTGGCTTGTTGCGGGAGAAGGAATCTGCTATTACGTTTCGATTGCCGTGTTGGTCTCCTGACAAAGTTTGAAGATGTCCGAGGTGATGAAATGTAGGGGGCGTGAACGTGTTCCTCCTCCTTTCCGGATGTACGCTACGGCAGAGGTGTTGTCGGCTTGGACTTGTACAATTTTGTTTGTGATGAGGTGACGAAAGTGGTGTAGGGCGTTGAGAATCGCTTTCATTTCGAGGATGTTGATGTGTTCCGACTTGCCGGGGGTCCAAGTTCCCGAAATCTCGTGGTCTTGAATGTGGGCTCCCCATCCCGTTAATGACGCATCTGTTAGAAGGATGAGGTGTGGAGGCGGTTCATGTAGAGGGACTGACTTGGCTAGGTTGAATTTGTCCATCCACCAGTCCAGACATTCCCATGGAAAATTTGAGTCCGAAGGTTTGGTGATGTTGGTTGTCGGATGGTTAGAGCCCCAAGTGTTTATGCGAAAGTGGTGAAAGGGGCGGGTCATCCATCTTCCGTAGGCTAGAAGGTTGGCCATGGAGTCGAGCTTTCCTATGAGTGAGTTCGGGGAGGTGAGTGAGTGGTGCTGTGTCTTGACGAAGGATTGGCCGTGAGCAAGGAGGTCGGATTTCCTTTCGGTTGAGGGTGTTACTGTCCCCGATTCGAGGTTGAATTCTACCCCGAGGAAGGTGAAGATCTGGGAGGGGATGAGTCTCGATTTCTTCCAATTGATGCTGAATCCAAGCCCGTGGAGAAGATCTAGGGAAAATTTTGTGTTGCGAGTGAGTTGCTGATGGTTCGGATTGTTGAGTAGCCATTCGTCGAGGAAGGCATTTGCAGTGACTTGATGGCGATGAAGGTGGCTTAGTACCGGTTTTAATATCAGGGTGAAGATCCTGGGTCCTGCATTTAGGCCAAAGGGTAGGGTTTGGAATTCGTATACTACGTTGAGGTACATGAAGCGAAAGTAATGGAGGAAAGCTGGGTGCAATGGGACGTGGAGATAGGCGTCTTCTAAATCGATGGAGATGGTCCAATCTTTGGGTTTGAGTGATAGATGGATGGAATCCAGAGTCTCCATTTTGAAGTGGTCGTTGAACATTAGTTGGTTCGGCGGTTTGAGGTTGAATATCATAATTTCGCCACCGGATTTCTTCGGTCTGAGAAAGATGGAGCTGTAGAATCCAGGCTTTGAATGATCAGGGCAGAGGTGGATTGCTCTTTTTCTGAGGAGTTCGGTTACCTCGAACGTGGGGGCTTCTGAGGGTTGAGTTGCAAACTTCCACGGAGGTTTTGCCTGGAGGGTTGGTCTTGTTGAGAAGGAGGGTCGAAAGCCATGGGAGACAATGGAGAGGATTGCTTTGTCGGATGTGATTTGTTCCCAAGCCGGCTGGTGTGATTATAGACGTCCGCCGACCGGTCTGGTGTGGATGTAGTCATTGGTGATGACGAGACTTACCCCTACTGGAGGATGTGGAATATTTGCTGTGGTTGTCCGGGGTGGAATTGCGGAGGTTTCTGTTGGTGTTGTCACGGTTGTGTCCTCGAAAGGGCTGGTTGTTCTTTCGTGAGGATTGAGATTTCTTGCTTTTAGTGAGGTCAGTCGGGGTGTAAGGCTGGGTGCTTTGCGACCATGGTTGAGGCGTTCCGGAGTGGTACAGTTGTCGAAAGTGGTGGTCCGAAATACGTTTGGGGTTCGCCTTTGGTTTTCTGGAGATGTCAAGATGAGGTGCCAATGTGGGGATTTGGCCTCTGGACAGTGTGTCAGACTCATGAAGAGGTAAATTGCGTAGGATGTGCTTGGTCGAGGCATTTAGGTTTGATGTGGTGCCAAGGGCGATGACACGAAGCAAGATGCTTGAGCTGTGAAATGTGGCAAAAGACATCTTTTTGAAGAGTTCAGATGTGATGTCCTAGGCGGGGACACACCTTAGCCCAGCGTGGGCACCATTGGTAATAAACACACGGACTACCAGAGTGTAGGCTACAGCTGATAAGACAGCAAACTTCCTGTTTACTGCTCTTTAAATACAGGGAAGTCATGTGATGCACTTAAGACTATATACAATTATGGAACAGCCTATTTAGTGGTTAAAGGGTTATCTTGGTAGGGTTAACATATAGACATGAAATTGATGGCTGCCATTGTGGAGCACACAAGTGACGACTCCACAATGCAGCGAGCGGAAAAAAAAAACAACAAAAAAATAATCTAAGCCTAGCTGGAAATAAAATCATGATTACGAAGGCAAGATGTATTTTTTAGTGCACTACCTATTTTTAAAGAAAGATACATAATTTTTCGCTTTCGAGGAAAAACTAAACACTATTTTTGAAAGCTGTTTTACAAAAATAAAGAACTGAAGATGTACATGATTAAGCAAAAAATTAAACATTAATAAACTG